>JAHRHZ010000066.1:6121505-6156176 GCA_024137785.1 Ginglymostoma cirratum
CCATGCTTGTTATCTCGGATTCTCCAGCATCTGCAGTACCTTTTATCACTGAACACATACTGTTGGTTTTGTTCTACCTCATAAACCAGATGGCCAGCCAACTGAGCTAACCCACCCTATTACTACAATAGCCATATAATATTACAGCCAGCTGTGGTAGACACACTAACCTATTAACTGTGGTAGTCAGGTTCACATTCCTCCAGACAGGAGGGATTGATCAGCTATACTGGAGAATGGAAGTGACAAAACCGGTTACTGCATTGGCAGGATTACTTCCACACAGCTTCAGATTAACCTGTATTCCTACACCCTAAAGAATAAGGTATTACAACTTGATAAGAAGCAGGTTTGCCTGTGGTTGCAATCTGTATTGCTTTCTCTGGTTAAATACCAGCAGTGTTCAATATAAGTTTGTTGGCTCTGTGCAATGTCCCAAAGACTTGGTTCTGTCATCAAGTGCTTCAATTTTCTGGCCTTGTAAAGACTATGACTTTCAAGGACAGAGTGTAAAGTCTAAATTATGCCAGGGTGGGTTTCTCAGAAGCTCAATTCAGAGACATCTTAAACAGCATGATGGGTCTCTATGAATGTCAGAGCCCTGGCTGTCTAAAACAAGCTACTTTATCTATTCTAATCAGGGGAAACAATTACACTTGAGACAGTTTCAGGTGGCGAGTTTTGTAAGTGGTTATAAATTCATTTAGAATTAAACTTTTTTCAAAAAGCAGAAGCACAAGATTTGATCTTGATAAAACATCACCAGGGCTTCTGAAACAAAATAAATATTTTTATTGAAATGTAATCTCATAACTTTCCAAATTTCAAGGTCTCAAACTTTAAAATTTATTCCGAAATCTGACAATGCTTACCTGGACTTCCTTCAATTTCTCCCACTTTGGATTAGCAAAGTAATTGATTCCAATTGTAGCTCCTGGGAGTTGCACATTGTTAATGAGGATTGCAAGCAGCACTACATAAGGGAAGAGTGCAGTGAAGTATACAACCTGGTTACAAAAAATGCCAAGAAAAGATGTTTAACTATTTTGATAAATTTTAAAGATTACCAATGGGATATATTTAACCACTAATATTCCTATACATTTTGTTCTCTACCCTACCAATCTCAGGTGCCTTCAACAGCTGATCGACTTTTGTTTTCAGGAAGAGTGGTGAAAAAAATTTCATAGGCCACGAGTGAAGATCTTAAAATAGGTGCCATGAGGAAGACTAATCTTTCTGTGTAACTGCAAATGGCTTGTGAGGAGACATTTGATGCAACTCAGTGAAAGTTATCACATATGGAATTAGAAGTTATCTAAAGACTTGAGTGAAAACAAAGTTGGGAAATCAGAATTAAAGTGCTGAGACAATTAATGGAGACAACCTTGTATTGGCAATTTGTGTCTCTGAAGTTGCAATGCTAAGATCCCCCTGCTTTTCGCTTTATGTGTAAAGGACCTGAATTTGACCATGTGAGTCATTGGTTCAAATTTACATATGACACGTTTCTGGAAACGGTAATAAATTATGAAACAGAGAATTGAAAATTGGAAATGTCATGGTAGAACAAGCAGTTGATGAAGCCATGAAAAAATGTAATTCATGGCAGTAAAATATGAAATAAACAACTGGGTTGGTGAGAAAACTCTAAATTGTAAAATACTGTGGATGTGAGGCAGGTAAACAGAGGGATTTGGAATTCCAGAAATGTGAATCATGAAAGGCTAGTACATAACACTGCTCAAGAAATGCAGTCAGAAATTTAATGGAATGCTGGACTTTATCACAAGATGATTAGATAAAGAAGTGAGGAAATCCAACTGGAATAGGCAGGTAGAAACAAATGGTTCCTAATTTCACTCCTGAAAGATCTGTATCCGTTTCTTTAGGCTAGCACCCCAGTCACATGCTGAGACCAATCAATTTAAATAGTTTCTTGCTATCAATCCCATCTATTCACCTTATTTGACAGTGAAGGCGGCGTCTGGCATGCTTGCCTTTATCGGTCAGTGCATCGAGCACAGGAGTTGGGAGGTCATTTTGCGGCTGTAAAGGACATTGGTTAGGCCTCTTTTGGAATACTGCATGCAATTCTGGTCTCCCTGCTATAGGAAGGATTTTGTGAAACTTGAAAGGGGTCAGAAAAGATTTCCAAGGATATTGCCGGGGTTGGAGGGTTTGAGCTCTAGGGAAAGGCTGAATAGGCTGCAACTGTTTTTCCTGGACCATCAGAGGCAGACGTGAGATAAAATGAACATCCAATGTCTTTACCCCAGAGTAGTGGAGTCCAAAACTAGAGGGCATAGGTTTAAGGTGAGAGGGGAAAGGTTTAAAGAGACCGAAGGGGGAACTTCTTCACACAGAGGGTGGTGCATGTGTGGAATGAGCTGCCAGAGAAAGTTATGGAGGCTGGTACAATTACAATATTTAAAAGGCATCTGGATGGGTACATGAATAAGAAGGATTTAGAATGATATGGGCCAAATGCTGGAACTAGATGAATTTAGGCTATCTGGTCGGCCCACAGATGAGTTGGCCCGAAGGGCCTGTTTCCGTGCTGTACAGCTCTATGTCTCTGTGACTCTTTGAATCACCCAGGAATCTTATATATTTGAGAAACATAAAATCATAACATGTAGTAGCCAGAATAGGCCATTTGGCCCACTGAATCTAATCTGCTATTCAATGAGATCATGTGATGTGATAATCCTCAATCCAGAGAAACCCCCAACTTCCTTATGAAGGTATGTTATTGTGATCAGTTAGATAAATATTCCTGCATGTTAGGCTATTAATAAAATCCAGAAATTAACAAGTTACTTATTACTAAATCTAATATGACCAATCCAATGATTAATTCTGAGACATATTACTGAAGAAAATTATTCCAAACACATACAAGAAATTCATGAACACTTTGCTATCTGCTGGTCTGTTTCTTCCAATCTACATGAAATATAACTCCACCCATCCTCATTTAAATCATTCTGCCTTTACTACATGCTTGTGAATCCCTCTGTATACACACCTTGCCTTCTAACAGTTCTGATCACAGGAACTCCACACAACAGCCACTGTGATATTAAAGGTTTTTCTATTTCTCGATTCTACCCATCCATTGTCTGCTTGTCTCTCACTGTATCTTCCATTAAAGTTATTTCAACCTTAATTATTTAGATTACTTCTTTTTGTTACCATTTCCCTGTCTTGCCTTCTCAGTCCATATCTAGCAGCGGTCTCTTTTAATGGCTGCCTTGTCATAAACTCCCATTCGAATTTCCACCTACAATTCATTCAATTTGATCATTATACTCTGCATTTGTACAAAGAATAGTTATTTTGGGGCTTTGCACCCTAACTGTCCTTCTGCTGCATTATTTACTGACGCTTTTAAATTTTCTTTTTGGTCTTTATTTCTTTACATCTTTAGCCTAATCTTTACTTCTAGTGCTTAAAGCACAATTCCTGACTGTTATTCTCTCCCCTTTCATTGATGACGGAAGCAGACAATTTCCTGAGGGGTCTTGATGGAATAGATGTGGAGAGGGTATTTTCTCTTATGGGAAAAGCTACAGCATGGGCCCCTTTAAAAATCAGGGATTGCTCAGTTACAACAGAGCTTAAGTGATTTTTTTAAATCTCTCAGACGGTCGTAAGTCACAGGACCCCTCCAGCGTGGAAGCAGGCCATTCAGTCCATCGAGTCCACACTGATCCTCCAAAGTGCATCCTACTCAGACCCACGCCCCCTACCATATCCCTGAAACTTTGCATTTACCCTGGCTCATCCATTTAGCCTGCACACCTCTGGGCACTATAGTGTGGCCGATCAACCTAACCTGCACATCTTTGAACTGTTGGAGGAAACCCATACAGACACGGGGAGAATATGCAAATTCCACACAGTCACCAAGACTGGATTCAAACCTGGGTCCCTGGTGGTTTGAAGCTGCAATGCTAATCACGAGTCACCATGCATTGAAACTTTCTTCCTGAAAGGTGATGGAAGCAGTCTCCTTTAATGCTTTAAAGTCACATTTAAATAGTTTCTTGTTAAGCAAGAGCTGAAAGATCATCAGGGACAGGCAGGGTTATGGATTTGAGGTTACATCAGATCAGCCATGATCTTATTGAACAGTGGAATCATATGAGGGGCTTAGATGTCATTAGTAATCTGAAATAAATGCATATAACCTTAATTAAATTAAGTTTAAAACTAAAAGACAATCCAGAAAAAAAATTCCACAAAGGATTGTGAGATTATGAAATATACTTTCTAGAAGGCTCTATACACAAATTCAATTGAGTTTAAACTTGTGATTAATTGGTAATTTGCTGAATAATAGTTTTGAGAAACGATGGAAAAAGGACAAGGTACAGGGAGTAATAAGGGCAAATTTTGCCATGTTTACATTGTTTGATGATTTTATTCCTGCTACTATGGAGTTTAATGTTACTGCCGCATTGTAACGTTAAAGCAAACCTATATTACAATAAAAATGTAGCAGTACTTGTGGATATGAGTGTCATCATACATCATTTATAAATTAAGTGACTGTGTAAAATGGAAGCTATGTGCTATCAGTATAAATCTTTCCTTCATTCTCTGAGCTTCTAGCTGATTCAGCAATGCAAATGCTATTTGCTTCAAATGATAGACTTTCTACTCAAATTTAATGTCATTACCCATGTAATGAAACATTCTTAGCCCATTGTTAAAACAGAAATAACATTGGAGGTCACTACAATACTTAGAATTCACTAATCACAGAAGAAAATCAGTAAATGATCCTGCAGCAGTACAGTGCATAGGCTGTTCCAGATGAAGTTTTGATATAGTTTTAATAAAACAACATTTATCTCTGTAATAACATTACCCAATAGTGCATTACATAATTTCTTCAAAATTCAATGGTTCTTTTTATTCTTTGGGTTATTGAAAATACAAATACAAAAATTATTTTGTAAAGTAATCCAAATGATCATTTTAGTGGCTGATTAAACTAAATAACCTCAAAGAGCATAATCTTTTTCCCCCTCTTTACCACATAAAATCTATTTTTTGTTTTACATTCTGCATGGCTCCTGTCCATATACTTTGTTAACTATGAAATATAATAATTTAACTGGTTTAACTAGAAAAGAATAGTAGCAATGTTTTTTTTTCCTCTTGATAATTGCCTTGTGATCACTACTTCAATGTTCATACATCTGGATGAAGTGGAACTTGGGAACATTACTTATACATTATGTTCACTGTCATTGTATGAGGAACTTAACTCTGCAGAAGACTAGATGGATGTTTTAAGTGTGCAAGCTGCTCCAGGAAGGGAGGAAAGCCAGTGGAACCTCCATGTTTGGAAAAGGAAAGATCATAAACATAGCAACAAAAAAAAACCTCAAGCCAAAACGCAGTGAGTTGTTAATATTCTAAATTTCCACTGTTCTACTGAGTGCTTGGATGAGGAACAGGGACATGTCTATTGTTGAAAGAAACATGCTTCAATGAATCTTTTGCAAAGGAGGAGAGAATCAAAAATTATGAAATAAAAATGAGACAGCATATATAAACAGATATTTTGATTTGTTGGATTTATGAAGTAAATTCTGAAGAAATTTATAACACAACTCTATTTTAAAATGTAAAATTTAAATTTATGTTTTTTTTCACAAAACAAACGGTATTCCAAAAAGAAGCCATCTTTATGAGACAATATAATAACTAACATATACCTACCTTTCCAGTCCATGTTACCCCTTTAAATATGCAGAAATAAACAATCACCCATGCAAGAAGCAGAAGACCAAAAAGCTCCCAGCGCATATTCCCAAGGTCATCCAGACCATTTGTCTTCTGAAGAACATTGTAACTAAACAAATGAGGCAAAGATAATGTAATCTCAGTGGTCACAATTCATTCACAAGCAGTTTTTTCTTCACTATTGCTAGTAATAACAATGAATAGAAACTGGAATGAGATAAAGATAGCTGAACCAGAACAATTAAAGTGCAAACAACAAAGGATTAGAATTGTCCAGATTTTTTAATATTTTCCTCAAAGTAACATGGGGATTTAATTAATCCTGAAATGATGGATATGAGGAAAAAGCAAACAAACTGTACAAAAGGGAAGAGATTATCTGTGATTTCTGTGCATTGCACACTATCTTTTAAATTGAATATTGAAGTATTGTGCTTTCACAAACAGCAAGTTTCATAGAATTATCCCATGCATTGTAAATTTGCCAGCCACAATAATGGACTTCAAATGGTGTCTCCAAGCAAATAATGATCACAAAGAAAGATTCTTGATGATGCAACTCATTGTGGCTCCTTATGGAACCCATATCGCTGAAATGCAGCAAGAAATGAATGCAAAAATCTAAATGAGATTTTTCATGTTTCAATTTGTTATTACACTTTCATCATTTGTGCCTGGATGAAACACAAAACAGATCAATATGATGCAATTAGAGGTTCATCTTGGGTAACCTAATGAAGAAGAGAAACCTGTGAGTTATAGGTATATGGAAGCAGAGCACCTATTACATAAGGAATAGGAAGAAGATCAGATTATCTTCCCATACTAACCACATGGAAACTGTGACTGCACATTTATGCTTTGGTTTAAAAAATACATTATAAGTGTAACTGGATGACATCATGAAGAGTTAGGGCATTGGGTTAAAAAAGCTAATGAATTAAGGAACTATTTCTGACTTTTTTCTTAACTTATACATGATACAGTGAAAATGGACATTTACACACAACAATCGGGGAAGACTCCATTGCCAATCTCATTGAAACTGCAATATGACTTATGCACAGTTGTTTAGATAATACAAAATCTAGAAAATTGTCCATTATCAATTAAAAGAATAATGCATTGCCGTGGTGTCTGTAGCACAGTTTGTGTCAGACCTTTGGGTGGCATACTGCAGTTTCACAATGTAAGATGTATACACAATTGCATTGAAATTCTGAAGTTGCTGTCAGTTTTAGAGGGATAATGGCCGTGAACAGCAACAGTTCACCACCTACTTGCACCCACCAGCAATAACCAGTGCATCATATCTAACTATTTGTATTCACTCCCACCACACATCACTTTAACATGATCAGTGAAATGTACAAGGTTGCTTTCAGTATTTCCTTGAGCAGGATGTTGCCTGGTATGGAGGGAAGGTCTTATGAGGAAAGGCTGAGGGACTTGAGGCTGGTTTCTTTAGAGAGAAGAAGGTTAAGAGGTGACTTAATAGAGACATACAAGATGATCAGAGGATTGGATAGGGTGGACTGTGAGAGCCTTTTTCCTCGGATGGTGACGGCTAGCATGAGGGGATATAGCTTTAAATTGAGGGGTGATAGATATAGGACAGATGTCAGAGGTAGATCCTTTATTCAGAGTGTAGTAAGGGCATGGAATGCCTTGCCTGCAGCAGTTGTAGACTCACCAACTTTAAGGGCATTTAAATGGTCATTGGATAAACATATGGATGATAATGGAATAGTGTAGGTTAGATGGGCTTCAGATTGGTTTCACAGGTCGGCGCAACATCGAGGGCCGAAGGGCCTGTACTGCGCTGTAATGTTCTATGTTCTATGTGCTATGTTCAAATTCTACCCCACCATGGAACACCTATGCCCCCAAACCCATGACTGCAAATTGCTGCTGCATTTAAAATGATCCATTTTAGGTGTGGAATCTCATCCTTAAGAATTTTTTAGATTTGTAAATATATTAAATTTATTTCTTTCTCTCCATTCAATCTTTCTTTAATTTCTTTATTTTTCTTTCAGCTATTCAAGTTTACATCTCTTTCTCATTGTTACTCTAAATATTTTCCAAATCTTCAAGCTGATTTACTAAGGAATGCACAGTGGCCTGTACCATTCACTCAAGTTCCAATTCTTGGATCCTCTTGCCTCTTGTAACAGTTGTCAATGCCAAGCAGGTTGATTGCCAGTAACTGACACCTATCAGCTCACTTTATGTTCACTTTACACAAGATAATTAAATATCTAATCGTAGGGCTGTTGGGGTACAGTGGTAGTATCCCTGCCCCGGATCAGAAGACCGAGGTTCAAGTCCCACCTGCTCCTGGGCTGTATAATACCATTCCTCAACATGCTGATTAAAAATATCTAAAATCCTAACCGAGGAAAGGCAAAGCTAGCTAACAGCAGATGCCATTGGATGTCTTGTCACAGAATATTATGGTACGTTACGTCTTAATTTAAAAACTACAGGCCAAGAAATGTTGAAGGGATTGAAACTGCAGGTGAATGATATGAACTGACCAACCAGTAAATTTGGCTGGTAATTTGCAAGTTACTTTCTTTGATCTTTACGGAAAAATGGTACAGTTAATATAATATGAAAGATAAGCTTGAAGGACACTGCACCTTCAATCAGAAAGCCAGCTTTTAACTATTAAGTACCAGATACTAAACATTGGTTAGACAGACTCCACATACATACTTGTCTGGTCAGAGTTTTATTTCAACTCACATCCCACAAACTTCAGCAACACTCATTATTTGTTCCCATTCAAGCAAATACCCAGTTGTTCTTTAATTAATATATAACCATTACCATTGCATTTTGTAATTTCCACAATGGTATTAGTTGGGGTACAGCTAGATATTCTAATTTGGATGAGAATAGGGGCAATGTCCGAAAGTAAAGGACAATAATGACTTACTTTACATTATAGCCCAATAAAACTTTACAGCCAATTTATCCCTCAGGTTATAATCTTCTCGGATCATCTAGGGACAGGCAATAATGTGGCCTTAACATTCTTGTTCAGGTTCCAAAACCAAAGGCATATCCAGGAGATAAAGGACCGCTGGATCTGTTCACCGGATGTTGGTCAGGTCTACAGGGTAGAAGAGAAGGACTGATTCATCCACAGAAACCACACACCTAAAATATATGCTTTGGTTTTCCTCTCTCAGCCTCACCCCCAATTCTTCTGAAAGGTGCAGAATTATTTTAATACTTGCCCATTAGCACTTAGAAAACATTGAACTTTATCCTTCATCAGTGCTCTTTTGTCTATTCGAACTGAAGGAAGATTAAATAAAACAGAGGATGGCAGTGTAAGCATGAGGTATTTTAAAAGACAAACACTATGCTTAGTCAAAATCCTGGGTTTTTGGAGTTGGAAGGACACTGGAGACTTAAAAATGGTGAGTGGAATCTGATTGTGGAATTCCTGCCCACATTCCCAATGTTCATTGGCACGGGCTAAGGGTGAGGCCAGTGAGCTTCCACTCTTCACTTGTGACCTGGTAGTCTCCTCTGCAGGGTTCAATATCCCCATACGCCTGGAACTGTCCTGGAGTTCAAGGTCCCTTAGAGGAGATTGGTTTTGGGCAAGAAGTCTGAAGTTGCAACCTTCCACTCCACTATCAATTGAAGATCATAAGAGATAAATTAATCTTTACTGCAAGACCACTTAAGGGATTATTCTTTCCTAGGCTGTAATTAGTTCTGGTTTAGGTAGGATGAGAAAGAGTCAGCCCACCTGAATGTTACATCAGTATGGGCAGATTGGGGGGAGGGGGAGAAGGGCGAGGGATTGTGATTGAGATTGAGTCCCAGCAGCCATCCAAACATCCTTTGTTTCTAATCCCACTTCCCCTAACCCCAATCCTGGAATCACCCTCAACAGAAAGGACTTCCTGTCATCTTGGTCCACAAGCCCTTGAGTCAAAGGATAAAATAAAACTTAACTAAAAAAGACAAATAAATATCTTCCAATTTTATAAAAGACCTTTCCTGTTTTAACAGAAAAGCATCACGTTGTAATCTCATTATTTAAAATAGCAATGGAATTTAATTTCCTTCTCACAAGCTATCTTTCCTATGTTTTAGTGTGAAGTAGTCACACAGAGGACTTTAGCTGATCAGAGTTCATGATCTCTTTGCAGAACCATTACCATTTTAACAGGGGGTTTGTCAAAACGTATATATTAACTTGTTAATAAATAACACATGGTTAAGTAGGTGGGACTTGAATGCAGGCCTTCTGGCCTAGAGGTAGGGACATTGCCACTATGCTACAAGAGTCCTCCCTCACAAGGAGCTTGTATCTATCTTGCCTAATCAATTTGTCCAGTGATTTTATTAAACACCTTTAGAACAGATGGGACTTGAACCCAGGTCCTACCACTGTGCCACAAGAGTCCTCCCTCACAGGGAGCTTGTAACACTTTCATAAAATCTGCTATTGAGGTGACAGATAAACAGCCTGTCAAGATTTAATTCAGACCAAATAGCCATTCATCAACATGGAGTGGAAGCAGTATCAGGTAATGGTCTGAAATGGTTGTCAATGAATGTAACCATTCAAGTTAATTGTCCCCAAGAGCTTTTTTGTTGACAGCTTTATTGAAAGACTTCTTGAGGAACATCATAGCTAGTGTGTCTGGGACTGAACTGATGAGTTACTTTAAAAGAAATACTTCCTAGGAGACAGATTTAAACAGGGAAACAATCTGTTTTGCCTTGGGCAAAACATTAAAGTTGCTGAGTGGGGCAGTTGCTCTATTTTTGTTTATCAATAGGAAATGAATATCTTTGGTAAACCACCAAATCTAGGCCATTCCTAATTGCCCCTGAATAGGTGGTGCTGAGCCTTCATGTTCAGAACTGGGTGTCGTGCTACAAGGCAATTAAAAATTAACCACATTGTTGTGGGTTTGAAGTCCCAAATAGATCAGACTGGCTAAGGACAGCAGATCATTTTCCCCAAAGGGTTTTCAGAAAGCAGATGGGCTTTTACAATGATCTAATCTTCATTACAGATGCTAGCTTTGTACTCCTGATTTATTTTCTTGTAAATCCATGGCAGCTGTAGTGGAATGTGATGTATTTTCCAATGACTCAGAATTTCTGATTTAGTGTCTCAAGGTACAAATAGGAGCAGTGGGTGTTTGTGCTGTGGGTAAATGGGGCAATCATATAATTTACATTTCTTCGTGAAGAAAATACTGTTATCCTCTGCATGCATGCTGTTATCTTGTTATATGATAGCACTGGGTACTGCAGAAAGGCTTCAGATTTAAGCCCAGGGTACTCAACAACATGGTTGTAGATTGATTAGTCAGTGCTAGTGCCATTAGGCAGCATACAACAGAAACCCTTGAGTAGGATGAGCCAATCAATCTTTTTTCCCCTGATTTCCAGCTTTGAAAGCATTACTAAATGAGGTGCAAAATGCGTACCATATTAAAGAATGCACGCTATGAATTAATACTGTAATCATCAAATTATCATATATTTATGGCTTATTTCCCAAAAATATGCAGTGGAACTGTTATTAAAGCAAAAACCTACAGTATTTCAAATTGATTCTATTCACATTACCAAAGACTCAGGGATCCTAAATCACTACTCTGCTACAAAAGAAACCAGTTTGACTTTTTTATGTGACCCCATTGGCAGTTGTGGAGTTCACCAGTTGTATTAAAAAGCGAATTGGAGTCATGTGGCTGCACTGCATGTAGTTGAAAGATTATCTAGAATTGGTGTTTTATCAAAAGTATCCAAAAATTCACTTACATGAATACAGCATGTGGTAGTCAGATATGAAAAAAACTTACTGTACCTGACCTTGTGTTTTTTTACAATGTTATTGTCTTACAGTGTACAGTGGTCCTTGGAGTGTACACATAGTGAGAGGGATTAGAACTTGCAGAATAATTTTCCAAAGATGTTTTATTTTCATTGATGGAAGGGAAAAAGCATGTAGACTTGCTAAGCTCAGGTAGTGTCTTAAAAAGACATAATTATGGCACTGATATCTAGAACTTGTTTTGATTTTCAGCATTGCATAAATGCATGAGGATAAATACAATGTGACAACATAAGGCAGCATCCCAGATGGGTCTAATTCTATTGTGCGATAAAGATTTCACTATTTGCTATTTGCTTCCAGCAGGATTATCAGATTTAGGCAGGGGTCCAAAGTGGAATTCTTAATATGGCTAAGAACTGAAAAATTGGCATCCTCTTCTTCCCTAATCTGAGAAATCTTGCAAAAACTATCAGTCACCGAAACTATTCATTCCTCCTCCTTGATCGAACTGTGAGAACTTCTTTCCAAAGCACTCTTGCTAATCTTCCCCTTTCTGCATTTTTAAAGATCTTTTTGAAATCCTCTTTTCAACTAAAATCTCAGTCAAATCTCCTAATTCCTGTACCATGACCCAAAGTCAATTCCTTATGCCTTTCATCATTCCTTTCCTGTTCTCCCCTGCAATGACTCTCTTGGAAAGTTAAGCTTTTCTTTTTTCCATTTGCCAAGTTTCTCCACTGTTCTCTCCTCTAATTGTTGATACCATACTCAGTCACATTTTCACAAACTGTGCATGAGTACCTTACCGGACTGACACCTCTTTATGTCAACCTTTATAACCACATAAATGAATCATAGTTGAGCCCTTACTAGTCCTTATTCAATGCTTTGATTTTTGCACTTTGAACAGGGGCTTTCTGCGTCACAATCAGCAAAGGGAATGTGGCATGATTTTTCTTTTCTCCACTCTGGGGCTGAGTCTAATTGTATGACATCTAGGAGTCTGTTGATTGAAATTAGTAAAGCTATTTACTGAATTAATACTCTGCCAGCAGTGAAATCCAAGCTGGAACTTTCTAGAAAATAAAACTCTCCAGATAATTGAAATTTATATTTAGGTGCACACATTTATATCAAGTATATATAAAGTTTACCTTTGGTTACTTCAGAGACTGAGCTTCAGATATCCTTGTTTTAAGAGCTCTTTAAAGATTGATTGTATTTTCTGCAATGAATGTTTTGAAAATCTGAAACATAGGTGCGGGGGCTTTACAAGGCTGGCTACTGGGGGAGAAGGGCTACCCACTAAAACCATGGCTCAAGACACTATTGTACAACTCCCTGACAGGTGCGGATTGCAAATACAAAACTGACCATCCTTCCACCAGAGTAGAGGGCTGTTGAAGATGTAGTTCTCTTATTTGGATCTATTTGAGGTTGGGGAGTTGGGGGCGATTGTGTCCTCCAGTACAGTCTGTACAGAGACTGGTGCATCATTCTGGAATGCTGCTACTTTGTACAAGTGCAGTGGAGAAGCAGCGAGGTGATGTGATAGATGCTGAGGAACAGGGGAACCTGAGCAGTCTTCCAAGGAGGACGATGAGCACACTGGGGAGGAAGATGTTCTCCTTGTCGATGACAGAGCCCAGCTGTGACTTAGAGGGTGTTCAGATGGGATGTAGCTGATGAAACTAAAATGCAGCCATTTTATATCAGTTTAAAGTGAAGCGACTTTCTCCTAACTTTCGTTTGCCTGAGAGGTACGTGACTACAACTTGAAATTATCTAACATCCTTTTGTGGTCGGTAACTGTGTCAAAAAAGCTAATTAAACTGCGAACAGAATTTATTAATATTTCCCATGTTTTATTCATCATTAATTAGGACAAAATATCTAATTAACAGATCATTAGTGAAATAATGATTGATAATCCAGCACTTCAGTTTCTGCTGTGAATAGTGTTACATAATTAGGCATAGAGTTGGTAAAGTCTGCCGAGAGTATGAATAATTTCCTGCAGATGTGAAGTGCACTAATATGGGGCTGACCTCTTGGAACATTTTAAAATTTCTGCTTTTTCCCTCAGTTAATCACGTCTTTATCATCAACTGGGTAATCGGGGAGACCAATTTGTCTGGTGTTTTCGGTAAGGCCGCTTAAATAATCAGGTCCTCTGAGAAATAGAGAAAAAATACTTAAATGCCAGCCTTGCTCCTTCAATAGTTGTCTCCCCTCTGCACAGATGGGTCTAGATTCAAGATCCACTTGCGTGTAATGCACCGTGTTATCTCACCACAACACTGATCGAGTGCGTCATTGTGAGTGATGTGAGCCTTCTGCGTGAGACATGATCATTTGAGTGGGCATAGAAGATCCCATGGCAACTTTTGTGAACAAGAGAAGGGGACAGTTAACCTGTGGACCCGACCAACATCCCGTGAACAGATCCAGTGGTCCTTCATCTCCTGGCAGTGCCTTCGGTTTTGGAACCTGGCCAAGAATGTTAAGGCCACGTTTTTGCCTGTCCCTAGATGATCCGAGAAGATTAAAACCTGAGGGATAAATTGGCTGCGCAATCTATATTGGGCTATAACCTGAAGTAAGTCATTGTTGTCCTTTACTTTGGGACATTACTTCTGTCCTCGTCCAAATTAGAATATCTAACTGCCTACCAACTCACGCCATCTTTGGGAAATTACAAAATGCAATGGTGATGGTTATATATTAATTAAGGAACAACTGGATAAGTACTGGGTGTTTGTAGGGAACAGATAATGAGTGTTGCTGAAGTTTGTGAGATGTGAGTCAAAATAAAGCTATGACCAGACAAGTATGCATGTGCAGTCTGTCTAACCAATGTTTAATATCTGTTACTTAATAGTTAAAAGCTGGCTTTCTGATTGAAGGTCTGGTGCCCTTCAAGCCAGCCTTTCATATTATATTAACTATACCATTTTTCTGTAAAGATCAAAGAAAGTATCTTGCAATTTTAAAACTCAGACAAGCCTGCTACAGGTCCCATTCACACCCAATAATGAAAGCTAATAATGAGGAACACCCAACTAGCAAATATCAATGTAATTGTGCTATTTCACAGTACTGTTAACATTGGGCAGAATTTATTCTTGTTGATCGAATCTTGGCTCGTGTTTAGATAACAGGAGGTCATCCCATGTAACCTCCACTGGGGGAAACCTGATGGAATTAAATGTCTACCAGGTCAACACTGGGTCTTCCCAGGGATTGAAGATCCCACAGATGGAAATTTTGTCGTCCCATTCTGGAACCCCGAGATCTATCAACTAATCAGCAGATGGTAGCAAATTGGCCATGAAGGTAACGTCAGCAGGAATAGCCACTGCTGCCTGTAAAGCCCCCTAAGGAAAGACCATAGGTGAGTGAGCGAGGGCTGAAGGCTGTGAGAGGTGTCGCTGGCTAGAGGGGCAGGGGGGAAAGTTTGTAGCAAGGGTCAGAGTGTGGCTTGCAACTAACAGGCTTTATTTCTCAGTCACCCTGCATGAGTCCCCCGCCCGACTTGGTTAATTACCAGGGGCATAAGTCCTCATGTGGACATCAATCGCCCACTTAAGGGCCTCAATTGGCATTCTGGTGAGAAGGCCACCCAAGAGTCTTCTCATCCTGGACTTTATCGAGTGGAGGAGGGGAGATACTGTGATATCCACTGTGCAATCAAATGCCACCCTCCAAATATACCTCCAGGAGAAGCATTACATACTGCCCTTTGTGAATGATACAGAAATCTATTGGAAATTAATATGTGGCAATGCTTGGAAAAAAAATTTGTGAATGTCTGTTGGCACAAAAATAGACTGGCACTTTCCAGCAATTTGAATCCAATGATAGACAGCTTTATGATCCACTGACGATCTGAAGGCTTTTCAAACACTGCTGTGAATTACAAAATGTCAGAACTTGTACTTTTTTTCTGCATATTGAAAACTAACAAACATGTTCTAAGTTTCAAGATGCAATAAAACTATCATAGCCCTTGGGAAAGTAAAGTATTCACTGAAACACAATTCTGGACCCAATACAATATTTCATGCCATTGTTTAAAAACACTTACAGTTCTGGTCACCATGGGTTAGTTATTTAGTCGGAACTTAATATATGACTGAATTTCTCTCTGGCTTCTTGATTGTGCATTTTTAAAAATTTGTTTACAAGATGTAGGTATCACTGGCTAGACCAGCATTCATTACCCAGCCCTACTTGCCCAGAAAGCAGTTAAGAGTCAGCCACATTACTGCGGGTCTGGAGTCACATGTAGGTAAGGATGGCAATTTCCTTCCCCTAAAGAACATTAGTGAAGCAAATGGTTATTTTTCCCAACATTTGACTTATGGTCATTATTAATTCCAGTTTTTTATTGAATTTAAATTCCACAATCTACCACAGCAGGATTTGAACCCACATCCTCAGAATATTACTTGGGTCTTCTAGATTAACAATTCAGTGATCATACTGCTAGGCCATTACCTCCCCATCACATGGTTAACACTAGGCATAACAGAGCTGGTGAGTGGATAGTTCTTGCTGTTATAGTGTTAAGTTGCTTCAAGGTAGGAATGAATCCACCAACTCTATGGTTATCTCTGCTACTGTACAAATCCACCCTAGCTCAAGCTGCAAAGTTGGGTCTCCAGCTAACTGAGCACGTCAAATGTACTGGGAATATTTCTACTGTCTATACTGAAGAGCTCTTACAGTGTAATAAATTTGTAATAATTCGTGGGGAGAAAGACCAGAAGCTGTGGAGAAGCCCCTCACAAATCAGGCAACTGCCTTCATTCCTTCAAATGCTGACCTGCCTGGTGTGTATTTCCACCATTTTCTGCTTTTATATCAGAAATAATTAGCCGCGAGTTGTGTTGCGGACCCAAACCTATTGAAAACTGTGCTTACGGATTAATTTTAAAGAAAAGGATATGACAAATAACAGGGTTCCATAAGACCATAAGACATAGGAGCAGAAATTAGGCCATTCGGCCCATCGAGTCTGTTCCGCCATGATTGAACCATTCAATCATGGCTGATAAGTTCCTCAACCCCAATCTCCGGCTTTCTCCCCGTAACCCTTGATCCCCTTGATAATCAAGAACCTATCTATCTCAGTCTTAAATGTACTCAATGGCCTGGCCTCCACAGCCTTCTGTGGCAGTGAATTCCATTGATTCACCACTCTCTGGCTGAAAAAGTTTCTTCTTATCTCCATTCTAAAAGGTTTTCCCTTTACTCTAAGGCTGTGCCCTCAGGTCCTAGTCTCTCCTACCAATGGAAACATCTTCCCAACATCCACTCTGTCCAGGCTGTTCAGTATTCTGTAAGTTTCAATTAGATTCCCCCTCATCCTTCTAAACTCCAATGAGTATAGTCCCAGGGTCCTCAAACATTTCTCATATGTTAAGCTTTCCATCCCTGGGACCATGCTCGTGAACCTCCTCTGAACCCGCTCCAGGGCCAATACATCCTTCCTGAGACATGGAGCCCAAAACTGCACACAATACTCCACATGTGGCCTGACCAGAGCCTTAGAAAGCCTCAGGAGTACATCCCTGACTTTATATTCAAGTCCTCTCAAAATAAATGCCAATATTGCGTTTGCCTTCCTGACTACTGACTTAACCTGCAAGTTTACCTTGAGAGAATCCTGGAATAGAACTCTCAAGTCTCTTTGCACTTCAGACTTCTGAATTTTCTCCCTATTTAGAAAATAGTCCATGCTTTTATTCTTCTTACCAAAGTGCATGATTTCACACTTGCCCACATTGTACTCCATCTGCCACATCTTTGCCCACTCTGCTAACCTGTCCAAGTCCTTCTGCAGCCTCCCTACATCCTCAATACTACCTGTCCCCCTACCTATCTTTGTATCATCTGCAAACTTAGCCAGAATGCTGACAGTTCCTTCATCTAGATCATTAATGTACAAAGTGAAAAGTTGTGGCCCCAGCACTGACCCTTGCGGGACACCACTTGTCACTGGCTGCCATCCTGAGAAAGACCCTTTTATCCCCACTCTTTGCTTTCTGCCAGACAGCCAATTTTCTATCCATGCTAGCACCTTGCCTCTAACACCATGGGCCTTATCTTACTCTGCAGCCTCCTGTGTGGCACCTTGTCAAAGGCCTTCTTGAAGTCCAGGTAGATAACACCCATTGGCTGTCCTTGGTCTACCCTGCTCATTACTTTCTCAAAGAATTCTAGCAGATTTTTCAGGTATGATCTCCCCTTGATGAAACCGTGCTGACTTTGCCCTACTTTACCATACACTGCCAAATATTCAGAAATCTCATCCTTTACAATGGACTCCAAAATCTTACCCATGACGGAGGTCAGGCTAATTGGCCTGTAATTTTCTGTCTTTTGCCTTACTCCCTTTTTAAACAGGGGTGTCACTTTAGCGATTTTCCAGTCCTCTGGGACCCTCCCTGACTCTAGCGATTCCTGAAAGATCACCATTAACACTTCCACTATCTCTTCAGCTATCTCCTTTAGAACTCTGGGGTGTAGTCCATCTGGTCCAGGTGATTTATCTACCTTCAGGCCAATCAGTTTTACCAGCACCTTTTCCTTGGTGATGGCCACCATACTCAGCTCTGCCCCCTGATTCTCTTGAATTTTTGGGAGATTACTCATGTCTTCCACTGTGAAGACTGACGCGAAGTAATTATTCAGTTCCTCAGCCATTTCTTGTTCTCCACTACTGTATCCCCACCGTCATTTTCCAGTGGTCCAGTGTCCACTTTTGCCTCTCTTTTTGCCCTTTTATATATCTAAAGAAACTTTTACAGTCTTCAATTATATTACTGGCTAGCTTACCCTCATATTTAATCTTCTCTCTCCTCATTTTTTTGTTGCCCTCTGTTGATCTTTGTAAGCTTCCCAGTCCTGTGGTTTCCCACTGCCCTTTTCCACATTATATGCTCTTTCGTTTGCTTTTATGCTATCCCTGACTTCCTTAGTCAGCCAGATCACTTGTCTGAGATAATTTTTGACTTCTCAGAAGTGCAAAGGGAAAGTTGTAAATCACTTCTTTTCATATTTCTCCGAAACTGCAGCAGGGAGCAGAGAGATTTCTGAGCAAGTAAAACTGAAATTTCATGGCAGCAGGGAGTTTTCACTGTGATCAGAGATGAAGAGAACTGGCTGCTGGCTTCTGTTTCTAATCTTTCCTTGTAAGTGCATTGCTGATAAGCTACTTGTGGATAATTCAGTATGCTCACTCTTACACTGCTATCCACTGGCTATAACTGTCAAGTTTTGCAAATCATTTTCATTGATCTTGGCTTCATTCTTCAGTTCAAGCTGCGCTCTTCTCATGACTAAAAGATGCAGGCTGCACCTTGAGGCCAGTAGATGGCAGTAATAGGTAAATTAAAGGTTTTTAAAACAGCTCTGAATCACTGTTGTCAATCTAAGTTATTCCGTGCCGGAAACTAACATGTCACCATTAAGAAGGGCTGAAGTCATTGCTTATTTCTTAGCTGAACTGCATCATTGTAACATTATATTAGCCCCAATAGAGACCTCTGCAAGTCTGTTTTCATTCTTTTAAATTGGAATTGAAATAAGATTTCACAATATTATGAATTATGCACTCATCAGCAGGTGTTGCTGACTCTAACCAGCTAAAATGCCCAGTGAGGTGCCAGGGTCCAAGCTGGTGGAGAGCCATGCCAGTGTACCCTCACAGCTATCCATCCATATGGACACGTTACCGTGGAGACCAACCGTGGTAAAGCCACTGCTGTCTGCAGAGTACAAAACAGAGAATGGGTCACAAATAAGGGGGTGATTTTCTGGTGCGTTAAGAATGCATTCACCCTTGCAGGGAATGGGAGCCATTGTGGGAGGTGAGTGCAGTCGCAGAAATCATGAGTGTGGGAGAAAGAAGATTGTGGCACTTACTCTGGCTGGACGTTCCTCTGGATTGTTGAGGTGGCACAGACCTGGCTGGCAGTGTCTGGTGTCTTGGCTTCCTCTGTCGCTCTTTGTGGAAAAGGCTGACCCTCCTGCCCACCAGAACCTCCACATCCCTGTCTGCAAAGTGGGGTGCCAGTTTACCCTTCTCTGCCATGTCTGAGATAAATGGCACAAAACATGCAGGGCGACTTTGGACCGGCAGCACTCTACTGGGTGCGCAATGACTCTTTAAAGATGGCACTGGCACCAGCAGTGGTGAGTACTTCAACCTACTGCATGTGGGAGATTCAGGCTGGCACTGGATGAGCAGGGTGCTATGGAGATGCAGTACATAGTTCACGAGGCACGTTTGGCAACTCACCAGGCCTCACAAAGAGAAACCCTCCATGAAACCCGATAGAATGACACAGCTATTTTTGGTAAGGTTCAGGCCAATGTCTTTGCAGGTGACGTCACCAATTTTGTTGAAGCTGAACTGAAACTCTTGGGTAGTCTCTGGACTGTTAATCCAGAGACTCAGATAAAGTTCTGGGGACCTACGTTCAAATTCCGCCATGGCAGATGGTGGAATTTGAATCTAATAAATATCTGGAATTACTGTGGAGTCTAATGATGACCATGAAGCATTGTCGATTGTTGGAAAAACCCATCTGGTTCACTAATGTCCTTTAGGGAAGGAAACTGCCATCCTTACCTGGTCCTGCCGACATGTGATTCCAGACCCACAGAAATGTGGTTGACTTTTAACTGCCCTCTGGACAGTTAGGGATGGGCAATAAATGCTGCCTAGCCAGCGACACCCTCATACTATGATTGAATAAAAAAAACGAAACTCATGACGTCACATTATTTTACAAACTCCTGACTGTCAAGAGCAGCCGTTCAAACAAACTCCACTTATTTATCTTTGAGAAAATGAACCAAGGTATCAACCCTGTCCCTCACATCTATTGATTTAACTGTTTTGGCTTTGTCTTTCTTTCAGGTGACTTCAAATTGCAAAAGCTGACCTTCTGCATTTTTGTTTGGTTTTCTGCACAGGGCCAAGTTTTGCACCTTGCAGTGTCTCTTTTTCAAAAGGTGACTGTTTATGTGGCTCCTTACTCTTTTGTCATGCCAGATCAGGGGAAGAGGGTCTAGGCAAGCCAGGAAACTGATCTTATCCCCATAACCATGACATTGAATCTGACCAACTGTCGACCTCTCCCAGAAACCTGGATGTTAAAAGGAAAATTGATGGTCTCAGGTGAGGGGGTGTCATTCTAACTAATCAAAAAGTAAAATACTAAGGATGCCGGAAATTGGAAATAAACTTGGAATATATCGGAAATAGCCAGGAGATTGCATGACAATGGAAAGAGAAATAGATCATCTCTCTACCTCGACAGATTCTTTCTGAACTGCCAAGTATTTCCAACACTTGCTGCTATTCTCCTGGTGAAGAGGCCTGAAAGACCTTAGTTTTGCTTTTCACAGGGAAGCTGGTTGTTCATCATACACATTGCCAGGCTTGCTACTTTCCTTTGGACCTGTATGGATAGCCTTTATTTTGGAAACATGTATGGCTTATTTAATTGAACCTTTCCACAAAGAGTAAATTTGCCCCAAACTATGCGACAAACATGAATGTACAAACTCATTGTAACTTTTTTTTTATTCATTAACAGGATGAAGGTGGGATGACAAGGGATTGCCCATCAGGCAGTTATGAGTCATTCACATTGCTGTGGGTCTGGAATCACATGTAGGCCAGAGCAGGTAAGGATGGCAGTTCCCTTCCCTAAAGGACATTAGCGGGTTTCAGCCAGGTTTTCCAGTTTCCTCCCACGGTGCAAAGATGTGCACGTTAGGTGGATTGGCCATGGAAAATGCAAGATTACAGGCACTGGTGGGATGCTCTTCAGTGGGTTAGTGTGGACTCCCTGGGCCAAATGGTCATTTTCCTACACTGTAGGGATTTTAGAATTATAGTTATCATCAGACTCTTAATTCTAGATTTATATTGGATGCAAGTTCCACCATCTGCTGTGGTGTGATTGGAATCCAGGTCCCAAGAATGTTATCTGGATCTCTGGGTTAAAGGTCTAGTGATAATACCACTACGCCATCGCCTCTTCTTCACTGTTGTATTTGGATAAAAGAGTCAGAAAGGGTTAATGCTGAGGACTGTATGAAGCACTGCCAAATACTGCGATGTCATACAGACTCATGCGGGAGATCAGCTTTAGATCTCGAATGAGTCAAACCTAAATTGCAAGTCTTCCTCAAGATCATAGTAATCATGTCTATCATACCAAAGCTACTCCTTGCTGATTGCTATTATGCAGTAAACTATATCTTGCTTAACACAAGACGTCTTCTCCTTATACTCCCTAGGGGTTCGTTGACTGGCTGGTTTGTACTGCAGAATGATACCAATGGTATGGGTTTGGTTCCTACATCTCGTGGAGATTATTGTGAAGGACTCTGCTTCTCAACTTCTCCCCTTACCTCAGGTTAAACCATTATCAGTTGTATCTCTCTTCAGAATTAGAATCCTAGAATCCTCTCTCTAATGAAAGAAGCAGCTTTTTGTTTTTTCTTAGATTCTAGGAGCAGGATTATGTTATTTGGTCAAGAGTCTATCTATCTCTGTCTTAAATACTCAGTGACTTGGCCTCCACAGTCTTCTGTGGTGATGAGTTCCACTGATTTACAAGCCTCTGGCTGAATAAATTCTTCTTCATCCCAGTTCTAAAGCCTTCACTCTGAGGCTATGCCCTCAGGCCCTTGTCTCTCCTACTAATGGAAACATCTTCTCCACGTCCACTCTATCCAGACCTCTCAGTATACTGTAAGCTTCAATGACATCACCCCCTCATTATTCTAAACTCCATTAAGTACAGACCCAGAGTCTTCAACCACTCCTCATATAACAAATAATAGTCAACTATGTTCCAGAAGGACTCTGATGATTTTTATAGAGTGGTTTTTCTTTGGCATTCTAGAACAGTCAGGCCCTTTTAGATTCCCTCCTCTCAAAGACAAGGCAAATCTACCCAGTGTATCTTGCAGCAAGGAAACTGTGGTAAGGATCCATCATACAACAGTAAACCAGTGAATTTTCAATGTCCTTGACTTGAAATTATATTTTTCAAAGTCAGGTCTATTGAAAAAGGCAGCCTTCAGAACGCACAGACAAGGGATTATTTACTGCTTTGTCTCAGGATGTCCATTCCTTAAAGGCTTTGGTTTTACAATCATCCTGTAGTTGAGGCAGTGTACACTCATGTCTCAGGTAAAACCATGGCCAGTAATAGTTGAGCTGAATTTTGGAATGGGATTCTGTCTTCCAGTTTCAATAAGATACTGACACCAGAAAACTATGTTGCTCACTTTCTTCACCTCTCTTCCAGGGTTCTTCAAGATTAGTCCAAACCTAAGCTGCTGATTGCATGCTGTTGAAGATATCGTTTGATGTTTTGTACAAAGACACTTCCATTTTGTTCAAACTGTTTTTAACGTGTATAAACCATTTGGGACAATTACCATCAATGCAGATTTGACAGATGAAGATTGATAAACAGACATTGGGGGTTTTCTCAATGGATTTAGTAGCCATTACAGCAGAAATTAATTCTGTTTTTTTATGAGTTATCCTAGTGTTGTCTTTTTCGAATAATCTAGGCCCACTTGCACAATAAAGGCATTGTATTGCTTCCTGTATAATGGCTACAGTTGTGCTCATGCACATCTTTATGACCATCTTCCAAACATTAATTGAATGTAAACTCTTTCTTTTCATAAAGGCAATGGGGTTTATATGATACAGTTACCTCCGTAACTTGTTGCATTCAATAAAATCCACTGATAAATGCAAGGCACATGTTCCAAAATATTCATAGATTCTAAGCGCTACATGAAATAATCAAAAACATCTCACCGATTATTACAATTGCTGAAGATGGCGCCAGCCCCCCAATTAGAAATCTAACATGTTTTGCTCAGTAATGTCGTGTGTTTGTAACTTCTAAAGGTCTATTCATTTTCACCTTTTTTGTGAGAGATGATGATAAAGCCAGTAAAATCCAATAACACATCAAGTCCTCTCTTAAAGTTGTGTTTACATTCCTGAATATAGCAACTATTAAGTGAAACAACTTTAAATGAATCACAGTTCCTTGTATAAATCAATGTTAAAACTGGAGTTAAGTTTCTTTGGCTACTTCTTGCTCAGGAAAGAAAAGCAATAAACAAGTTGAAATAATGGATCATATCTATGCAGTGTGATGCATTCCTAGCTGTAGGAGCTTGGAAAACAAAATAAATCAGTGAATATGAAAGAAACACAGTACAATCGGATGCTTCAGGACCTATATCAGCAGAAGGAAACTCTAAGACATTCAATTGAAAAGGTGCACATTTCTAAATGCCGACATACGTCAAACACTGACCTTTAACAGAAAAAGTAATTCAAAATGTATAAGAAATACATTGCAAATGTACATAAAAGTAAAATTCTTTACCACCCCCCATTCAGGAATGTTATTACATACCTCTAGAGCAGATCGAACTTGAACACAGGTTCAAAGGTGGGGACAATACCACTGTGCCACAAGACTCTTAAAGTAAGCCATAGTTATTTTCTAATCAACCTCTTCAAAGGTGTTCTTACGCACCTCTGACACAGGTGACAGTTGAAACAAGGCTTCCTGGCTTAGAGGTAGGAACATTATCACTACACCACAAAGGCCCCTAAAATAACCTGTAGCTTTTCTTTTAAATCCAGAAATACTCATACACACAACTGAATGGTGATTTTCCCCTCACCAGATCACCTGTGGTTTTTTTTTCATCTGTTGACT
Source organism: Ginglymostoma cirratum (assembly GCA_024137785.1). Taxonomy (NCBI): domain Eukaryota; kingdom Metazoa; phylum Chordata; class Chondrichthyes; order Orectolobiformes; family Ginglymostomatidae; genus Ginglymostoma; species Ginglymostoma cirratum. The sequence goes on from JAHRHZ010000066.1 coordinate 6,145,887, forward strand.
ACCAGCAGTAAAGCACCTGTATTTCTAATTGAATAATTTATGTGCAAAGTGTAACAAATTTTTGTTAAAATTGTCCTCACATGAACTTTTAATTGACTCGGGTCCATCCAGCAGAACTTCCTGCGCTGACTAATGTCTACCACTAGGTGAAGCTCAGGACTTCGCAGCAAGTTCAGAATGGAAGCCGAGGGAGACACTGACACTAATGATAAGAACAGAGGATGTGAACAGGAGCTGGGGAGTGGGGTTATGAAGAAGGACTGGGGGCAGAGGCAAGAAGTGGACAAAAACCAGGGAGACTTCAGGACTGAGTGTTGAAGCAGAAGATAAGGGGGTCTTGACAGCAGGCAAACCGCAACTCAGGAAGCCTGTGGCAATTGATGTTAAACTGAAATCATATTAAACAAATATATTGTCACTGTTGATTAATGACTTTAAAATGATACAATGCTGGCTGAGTCACCTTAGTAAAATGGGGACTTAGTAAAATGACCAAAGAGTTTGGTGGAGAGAACAATAACCAAAACCAACAGCAGAACAAAACCAACTAATACGTGGGCAATGTTCTGTAAAGGGCACATGGAATCACAAGGGCAGACTCTTTCAGAGGCTTAACTGTCCTTTGACAAAGCTAGAGCTGCAGATATGTGTCTTGAATCGGATGTTTTATGGTTTTGTAAGTAATACTTGTGTAATGTCCAGGCTGTCCTTTTCAACACAAAAGGTTTGTCCTGGATTTTGTGATTTAAATTACACGATACATCTGGTTTTATGTTGTGGTGGTAGAATTGTGCCTTACAGACCAACCCACTTTCTGCTTCAGAACTTGTATGTTTTTCTCCACAAATTTTCTGGTATTTACTTTTACATGGAGGACTTACTCAAAGAATTGCTGACTTGCTGAAACAGTAATGTTGTTGGTGGTAATACTATCTGTGCAGGTCTCTTGAATATTCCAAGTGTTGTTGCAGCTGTGCCAGGGCAGTGGGTTCTGAAAGGAGTGGATGAGATAATACATGGCCCAGCAGATGATAAGGTTGTAATATGTGCTCATAACAAAGGAAATGGCCACTGTTGCTAAACCGACACCTGAAGGAAGAAGAACAAAAGACATATTTGTTGATCCTGAAAACATTAAATCACAAAAAATTCATGATTCGTCTTATTGGAAGAATAACAAAATAATCACAACAACTATAAATGACAAGTATTGCCATCAGGTATAAAAAGCATCCTTTCCCTAAGAGACTTCTTTATAATTTGGATTCCCATTGTCTTATATTGTCCTTTCACTGTCATTACATGCACAATTACTAGTTGCATTCTATACAGTAAAAATAGATCCCTTTTAACTCTTTGTTTTTAGGCATTTGGCTTCTAATTAATGATTGCTGATAAAGCAGTGAGGGAATCCAGTGCACTGACCTTTGAGCAGGGGACAGATTTTGGCTAAAGATTCAACTGGTCCAGATCTTAAATACTGTCCAATAGATATTTCCAAATAGAGAAGTGGGATTCCGAGCAGCGCAAACATAATGAAGAAGGGAATCAAAAATGCGCCTAGAGGAAATGAAATAAATTAGATTAAAATTATTAAATTCTCAAATTAGACCGCTGATTTGTGGTGTAGGGCAGCAGTGACGTAGATTGAAGTGTACTGGGCCTTGACACTTCACCTTGTCATCTTTTAAATTAGATTCTTATCTTTCTTTCGCAGACCTTTCTGAGTAAAGCTGCTTTTCACACTCGAGGACATTTTGCTCTCATTCAGATCAATACTTGTCTGCACATCTTCATTCCAATTTTGGTCAGACCCCACATTGACAGAGAATGGAGTACAGCGTGCTAATACAAATGTGAAATTATCACAAAATGGTCCCTCTAGATAGTTAATGCCTATGAACAATACAGCTTGGCCATTCCCACCCATTGGGTGAGAGGATTCATTTTTCCTGACATAATTGTTTGAGGGTCCCTTTTGCAGTCTTCCCCAGTGTCGATTGATGTATGGCCATCCTGAGATGTCATCTTGTAAATTATCTTCTGATTTTTCCATTTTGTTCCTTGATTTTCCTAACTCTCCCAAACGTCATTGTGCAATAGAGGAGTGGGAAAGCTGCAGGAATTGTTCTCGCAGTGAACCAGCATGGATCCAATGAGCTACATGGCTTCCTTCTGTATTACAAGCATTCTCTCAATCTAATTCCAAGTCAGTTTAATATGATATGAACTTTAAATAATATGTGTTAAGTGCTCCCTGCTGAGTAAATCAACTCAAACATTTAAATGGACTGAATATTGCCAAGTTTAAGAAAAGCTTATTTCACGACAAGACCTGAATTCACACATTGGGCTGAATCTTGTTGTGGCACTGGGGATCTCGCCTGTTTGTTTAACAACCAATGAGAAACCTGAGTTGCCTATTATTAGGAAGATCCACTGAAACCAGACTTCAAACTGGAAAGGACCAGGAAACCAATAGATCACCCTCTGGAACCTGGACTCCAAGGGACATACGTCACTGTGAGAAGTGCCAGCCAATCAGATGCCGAAAACCCTTGTGCTCAGCAGTGAAACCAAGGAGGCATAGCTGCAACCAGAAGGACACCTCCTGGAGGGCCTGGATTGTGATGTGAGGGTGGGGGGATTTCTGTTGGTCAGGGAGAGGAGACCGGGCTTGTGTTGGAAACAAAGATACCTCTATTTAAATAGTTAGTGCTTTGCTGGGAACTATTTTGTTTGAATAAAATGTTATAATTAAGTGTGGACTTTCTTTCAAGATTGTTCTGGGATAAATAATCTTTTTGTCTTATTTTGGATTGTGAGGCGATGTGCCTTCAAAAGGGATTTGTTCTGTTTCACTTGAAGAGGGGCATTGTAAATCTGGTGCTGAGGTGTCTGCTCCACGAAAAGCTGAGTAAATAGGGTTTTTTTAAAAGAAAAATTAGTTAAAAGAAGCATGAGTTGGTGGAGTCAGGCTCACAGAGACCAAGAGGTTTAGTTTTAGCTTCAGTTGTTGAAGTTGGGGTTTTCGAGTTGAAGCTGCCAGATACAGCTCTCTCTGCTGTTGCAAAAGCTTGAGTTCTCTGTCTGCTGCTAGATTCACTCTTTTGCTTTTTCCTTTCTCCTGGTCTGGAGAAGATAGCAAGTGAGGGAATCTGTTTTGCTGAATTTGCCTTTGTCAAGGGTGTGTTTGTGAGATGCTGCTTAATGGAACAGTTGATGATTTGTAGTTAAATAATACATTATTTTGTTAAGTAGACCACATTAAAGTTATGCCAGTTCTTCTTTTTTTGTTTGTATTTTAACTGTAGTGTAAGAATAAAGTGTGTTTTGTTGAAAGTCTAGTTAGACCAATCAAATTACACCTGGAATCCGGTGCCTTACACTTGCCTTTAAATAAGATCAAAGTTACACTCTAGGGTATCTCTGTGATATTTTTTGAGGGGGTTTGGTCTGGTCTGCAACAAGTTTGTTAATTTTCCAGTCGTGTTCTCTAGTTTTGTGCTCATGACTTAAAATATCACTTTTCACCTATTCTTGTTAGCATTTTAGAAACATGGAATATATCCTTTTTGGTTTTATACCATCAAGCAACATTTAGTTCTGAGTTGAACAGGATGTATGCACATAAGAATAACTCGGAACTCAAGTCTCACTAAACAATTATGCATGTAGTTTTGATTTTGGGCAATACTAATACAGGCAGTTATAGAAACATGACTGCCCATTTTAGATCTGTCCCAATATGAACTAAAATGGAAATATAAATCAGAAGAGATATAACATTGGCTACCAACCATTTTACACCATTGGCCAATGTCAAAATGACCTCCTTATTGTTCTTTGCACAACACCCTCCAATCTATCAGTGGAATTTTGAATGAAGAATATTAAAATTCCCACACAATATTGAAAACATGGACTGCACAATGATTGATAAGTCGTTTTAATAACTCAAGCAGATTTATTTTTTAATTCATTCTGGTGTCACTGACTAGGCTGTCATTCATTGCACACCCTTCATTGCCCTAAGGCACTTACGAATCAACCGCATTGTTGTGAATTTGGAGTCACGAGTAGAACAAACCAGGTAATGATGATAGATTCCTTCCTGAAAGGATATTAGTGAACCAGATCGGGCTTTCCAATAATCCACAACAGTTTATGGTCATTATTGGACTCTTAATTCTAGATTTTTACTAAATTGAAATGCCATCATCTGCAGTGGCAGGATTCGAACCTGGGTCCCCAGAACATTACCAGGATTTCTGGGATAATAGTGTAGGCTGTCACTTCCCCTTTATACATCATTGCAATGCACCCAATAACGGATTAGCGTCTTTAATTATAGCTTCACATTGACTGGGTAAATTACGTAAATTGTCAATAACCACATTTGTTGCTTTCCACCTCTTTCTTTTTTGTAAACCCACCACCAAATTAAACAACCAAACATTAACAATGAACAAACACTGCCCACCATGGGCAGTGCAATGATATCAAAATTTGAGGAAGGTAGGGAGACAACAAGGAGATTAAATTAAAATGGCATTGTGGGGGAGCACCAACAGTATATTATTTTCATAATCAATGTGTTCAGAGATGTTATGATGAACCTCTGGAGCAGATTGGAGCTTGTACCCAAGTGGGGACACTACCACCAACACAAGAGCCACAACAGCATATTTTTTATATGCTCAGAAGTGCTATCACATACAACTGAGTGACTTTGCAACTGCCAAAATAACTGTGACTTTTCCCCCTTTATAATTACTATCCACCATCTGTCAAAAACACCCATGTAGCCAATTCAATATTTGCAAGCAAAGCTCATATGGGCAATACAAACCATCAAACGTGACGGTGGATGGGAAGTAGGGAGAGAGGGAAGGGCCTAAATCAAAATGGAGATGGAGGAGGAAACAGCCCATTTTTTTAGCAACTACATGTGATGTCCACCATATGTTCACCTTTAAGTTACACCTATTCCATTGGGATGGCCAATCAAATGGAGGAGAATGTACTTTAAAAGAGCACATAATGCAAGAAATATCCATACCTTTATTGTACTAAGCCCCACAAACATATCTAAAAGAGAATAATTTCACTATCACGGAGCAGATAAATTTAACTTCCTGATTAGTCTATGGCTTGTGTCGAGTGGAGTAGATTAATAGGTTCTAGCTTATCCCGATAGTATTATTTTCTGGTTGTCAACCATTGCTTATCACTCAATCACCATGCTGTGCTTCCATCAGAATCATTAATCCCTCACTGCAGATGCCATTGGGAATAAGCTGAATCGAATGTCTGGTTGTCACTGTTCACACTGACAAGAAGAACTGGCAAGTAAAAATGAGTAAAACCAGAATGAAACCATCTCAATAAATTCTCATCTAACATTCAAATAAGCACATGCAACAGAGAAACGAGAAACCTGTACTTTTTTGAATTATAATGTTATATGAACTGTTCAATTGCTTGTTATTTCATTCCTCACTGTCAGGCATTCTGTATATATTATTTTAATGTTCTATGGTGGTACATCACTTCACCTCATTATACTCCTTATTATGTAACGTACTACTCAACGGACACTTCCTAGCTCTCTGGGATGAGGCCTCTTCTCTGTAGAAGATACTATTAATTCAGAAAGTCCCCTGCCACATCTAATGTGACAAAGAGCTCCAAGTGTACTTTCTAAGTCTGGATTAAATGTTGGCACAAGAAAGGCACCACTAGAGGTTGAATCCATCCATTCATCCACAATTGCCATCAGTGCAAACTCCAGCAAGAGCTACCCTCTAGAATGAGCAAAAATACACAAGGCCTTTACTGCAGATATCCTTAAATGACTCATTGCATTTTCTTCGAGCAAACCGTGAAAAATGTACATCTGGTACTTTCTGCAACAATGCAGGGTCTAAACTTCTACTCTTTCCATTTACATTCTATAAAGTGTATGCAGTCTTTACATTACCTTGGAGAGTTAAAACACCATTTCAAAATTTGCTTCATCTCAAGATCAACATGAAACAAATGAATGAATTTATTTCAATGAATACAATGGAACAAGTTTATATTGAAATGCAAGACAATTTATTCACCCAGAACTCATTCAACCTCACTCATACTTATTACAGGATTTCCCAGTCTGACCCAAAACACCAAAGAACCCCCAAACTACCGTAAACCCTCCATCACTTATCTTGCCATCCTGGGCCTGGCATACCTGTCTGGCATCCAACCTCCCCCCCCACTACTTGGCACTCTACCCTTCTGGCACTTAATTACCCAGCAGCCTACCCTCCTGGCACCCTAACATCACACTTACCGTTACGTACTTACCCATGGGATCAGGGTGTTGGAACTTGGTGGGGGGTTGGAGGGATAGTGGTGCAGGGGAAATATGGTTGGGTCTAGAGATCACAGCGGTCTTGGATCTGAAGTGAGGATTGGAAGAATCAGTGGCAGAAGTGGGGATTGAATCCAGGGCAGGAGAGTAGGGTTTAGGTCCAGAGAAAGGGAGGATTGGTTCAGAGCTGGGGGAATGGTGTCTAGATCTGGAGAGGGGAAGGTGGGGTCAGGACTGTTGGTGCAGAAGAGGTACCTGGGGGTTTGGGAAGAGGGTGGTGGTGGTGCAGTGTCAAGCCTGGAGGCAGAGAGGTGTCAGGTACCAGGAATAGAGGTCAGGGACTGAGGTTGTAAAGGGTTTGGGGAGGTGTAGTTAGAGGTCAGTTTATTAATTATTTGGGACTAGGCTATGTAATGAATTGTTGAACTCTTCCTGAGTAACTATTTTCTTAACTTCAGCAGAAGCCTCCAAATTCCCCAGTTTATAAAGATGCTTTCTGAGGGCTGCAGGCATAAAGGAATTATCCAATGGAATCTTCAATTTCCTGAGCAATTCATTCCAAGTATGCTATGATGGGGATTCACAAATCCCACATGCAACTCCTATCTGTGCTTTTGAAATGATCTGGTCATCGGGAAATCCAAGCCTAAGACTTAATCCGAATAAATCATACTGGCTATGACTTAATTCATAAGATTTTGGAATGTAGCAGAGGTATTTTCAAACTCAAATGGCATAATTCAACATTGGCATCATTGGTCCAACCCCAAGCATCAATGATCATTTTAAAAGATCTGAAAAAAGTCACGGTGGCTGCCATTGGTTCAATTATTGATTACCTTCAGCCTGTCAAAGGAACACTGCTGAGAAAACCACTGTTGTTTGTTTCCCTAAATTCATGAAGGGTACAGTTGAAATCATACACAAATGTCCTGTAAAACGCACAAATTCCTAATACCTCATCATCTCCCCTTTAATTTGCAGTACTACCAATGATCTCCTGCTCCTCTGGCTTGGCTAAATCAGATGATGGAATAGAGGGTTTAGTTTTATGGATCAAATCAAAATCATCAGCCATTACTGGAGTAGTCAGAACTGCAGATGCTGGAGTCAGAGATAACACAGTGTGGAGGTGGAGAACACAGCAGGCCAGGCAGCATCAGAGGAGCAGGAAAGTTGATGTTTCAGGTCAGGATCCTTCTTCAGAAAAGAAGGGTCCTGACCTGAAACGCCAACTTTCCTGCTCCACTGATGCTGCTTGGCTGTGTTCCTCCAGCTCCACACCGTGTTATCTCATCAGCCATTACGCTGCCTTTGGTCCTCATTACATATTCTTATTATGGTAGGTAGTGAGTTTTTAAAAAATTCTTCTAAGAGAATAATCTCCCTAAGGACTTTTATATGCTGTTTTTCTTCTAATGCTTATACCCACCTGTTAAAATTACTTTTCTTAACCCTGTCACATTTACTGTAGGTTTGCTCAGGCTGTTTATTTAAATCCCAAAGCCTTGACCTATACACGCCAGGCACTAATTCATATGCAGCCAATATAGCTTTTTTCAAAAACATAATCGTAATCTCTACAAACCTCTTCTGACAATAAAGCATAATTCTCCTATGCTTTACCTGTCAACTTATTCTGCCAGAGCAATATCCAGATCTCATTTGGGCACTTCATATTTTTGTGCTATTTTGTCATAGGATACATCTTTTTTAAAAGTCGAATATGGCCTGCACAAACTTAAACATTTCCTGACTATAATTTAAGTTATGACTCAGAATCTCCCTACCAGGACCTACCTATATTTATTGCTAAACAACTAGAGTATAAAAGTGAGAAGTTTTGCTGAAATTTTATAAGGCATTACTGATTCTGCACGTGGAGGATTGCATGCAATTTTGGTCCCCTTACCTGAGGAAGGATATAGTTGCATTGGAGGCAGTTCAGAGGAGTTTCACTAAATTGGTTTCAGAGATGAAGAGTTGGTTTTATAAAGATAGATTGAGGACTTTAGGCCTATACTCTCTGGAGTTAAGAAGAATAGGAGGAGACCTAATTGAGGTACATTAGATACTAAAGTGGATTGACACGGTAGACACAGAGAAGTTTCCCTTTTTAGCACAATCTAGAGCAAAAGGTCATAGCTTTCAAAAAAGTGGTAGCAGTTCTGGAACAGAGATGTGGAGAAACTATTCCTTTAAAGCGTTGTAAATTTGTGAAATTCATGGCCCCAGAGTCCTGTGGATGTTGTGGTGAGCCAAGATCTTACTAAATATTGGGGCAAGACCAAGAATCGTCTGCTCCTAACTCGTGTATTACCAGCCTCTGCCTCTGATGCCTTGTTTTTAAACTACAGCATTTTATTCCTATATTTGTGTTCTCTCTCTTTCACTTGTTTTTGTAATTTTAATTCTCATCTCCTAAACTCTCTTTTGTGTCTTTCTTCCTGTCCCCTTTGGAACTCCATCTCCAACTTTTTTTAAAATTCAAGTTACTTTAATTCATCCTCTTGTTCAAGTTTCTTTAATCATAACTCAATACTACCTGAATCTAATGTTTCACTCCCTGGAGTACCTGGTCCCTCTTGTATTTCTATGAAACCCAATTGCTATGTTAGTGCTTAAATTATGTCTGCCTTCCTAGCTTTAGCAAGTAAATATGAATTCTGGTAGGTGGGCCTCAAAGAATATGAGTTCCCTGATTGGGGCTGTTAATCTGGTTCAAATAGCTAGCCCTGGCTGACAGATAATGAACAGGAGTGTCAGAGGTTCTGTTCAGTCTGAGAGCTGGCTCTGAGGAAGCCAGACCAGTGTCGAGTACTATGCACGTGTAAATAAAGGGTGACTTGGTGACAGGATACCAGCCTCTGTGGAATTATTTCAAATATACCCCAATTTACTTGATAATTCAATCAACGTGACCTTTGTAGTTGTCCTCATATGTGTCAGCGACAACTCTGCCAGCTGCAGGAACATCTTTTCAAGTTCAGCGCCATTTCTTATTCTTAGTACCTAACCTGGCATTTCCTTTACCTTTATGACTTACTAATTCTACAACCAAATCCCCATTGTCTCTGTTTCAAAATAATCCTGGCCAAAAGGCCCCAGTCTCTTGTTACAAACCTGTTGGGAAAGTGCTGTGATGCTTGAGCCTCCAATAAGCCTGAGGTCATCACCAAAATTAAAGATTTAATCAAAGTATATGAAGCCCCAATTTACCAGCCCATTAGATTCAAATTGACAGAAAACATTTACCAAGTTTCTGTACTTTACAAGAATATTTGTATTCATTACAAATAAATACATTCTAAGCACAGGTAAACAACTGTGTCCTATGAATATATAACTCTACCAGTCGAACCTCTAACTCCCCTTTCAAAATTGCTACAGGCAGACAGACACGACAGGCAAAAACAAGCAATATTGTTATTGGGAGAAGAAAGAATACTGGGGAATCACAATTCAACTGCACCAGTCCAACCAGCTTTGCTGAGATGTCTGTTTTTAATATACATGGAGTCATAGATTCATACAGCATGGAAACAGAGCCTTCGATCCAACTTGTCCATGCCGACCAGGTATCCTAAATTAACCTAGTCCCATTTGCCAGCATTTGGCCCATATCCCTCGAAACCCTTCCTGTTCAAGTACCCATCTAGCTGCCTAATTGTAAGAGCCTCCAACACTTCCTCTGGTAGTTCGTTCCATACACACACTGTGCTCTGTGAATTTTCCTCCCAAGACCTTCTGATCTCTGATCTCCTTCCTTCAGATTCTCCCTCTTTTTTAAACAGGAATCTCAGAGCAATTGGTACACTAATTATGAAGTCTCTTAGTTATTGGTTAAAAGCTTAAGAAAACTGGTGGGAGAGAATAACTGGTTTTCTTCAGACTTCAATTACTTTTATTGGAGAGAGAGAGACACACACACA
>JAHRHZ010000066.1:6161176-6186497 GCA_024137785.1 Ginglymostoma cirratum
GCCAAGCAGCATCATAGGAGCAGGAAAGCTTGACGTTTCGGGCCTAGACCCTTCATCAGAAATGCTCTTTGGTACCTGCTAATAACAGTTAACCTGATAAAAGGCCATCACTGTAAAAAGTTAACTATTTTACTTTCACCACAGTTACTGTCTAACCTACTGGAAGTTTCCAACATGCTTTTATTTTAAATTAATGTTCACATTCATTACAATATAACAGCTTAGATGTGATCTGCCTTCAGGGCAATCAACCTCATCCTCCATGCTTCACATTTCTTTGAGACTGCAAGTGGTGAGTCACCATCTGTAGTTGTTGTCTTCAGCCTTCTCATCCAGGCTGGCTAACCATGCAAAAATATGTGTCTCAAGTGTGCCATGCTCTACATAAACTCTCACTCTCTGCTTGGAGACATGAATTACTGAAATGTAAAGCATTATCCTTTACATCTTTCTTATGCCAGTTAAATATTTGACTTCTATTAACCTTATAACTGCAACTCTTGAAGCTCCTGTTGCTTTCTTCCTTTAGTTTCATGGCTCAGCTATGGTCTGCTGGCTTCTTGACTGCTTGCTTGCTTGAGGAGGGGAAACACCAGGGACTGAAATTTATTGAAAGCTGTCTAAGTGTTGTTTAGTCTAAGTGTTTCTCTCTGTGAGGTCAGGTGAGTTATTTCCCACAATTCTCTGCGAGTCACCTCATACCATATCCCTGTGGCATCATACTCACACTATCCTGAGCTAACCAGGGATGGAGCTACTTGCCACCGCCATGACCTTCTCTGCCAGCCGTGAATAGTGCACCCACTGGGAGGGAAACAAAATAGAAAAGCTTAGAAAATAGAAAAGGGCAGGGCTGACACTACATTGGGAACAGAAGTTCCCACTTGGAAATGTATTGCCACGTTGCAGCCTCACCTATCTGACTGAACGTCACAGTAATTGCAGCAACAAGAGTCAAGCTACACAGGCTACCTATCCTTCAAGCCATACAATGTCTGAATTTTGTTGCTACTCTTTCCCTAACCTTCAGTGCAGCAAAATACCTTGTCATTGTTCAGACTGACCACGGGCCACCTCCGTTACCAACTTGGAAGGATTGCCCCAACTGATGAGTGATCAGACCCCAGACTGATCCCTGTCTTACTTTGACTGACTTACCATGAACCTTCTGCCTTTGCTGTACCTGCAGGACTCATTGTGGCCCATTCACCACACTAATCATATGGAATCACTGATCCTCAATGTCCAAGCAGCTGACTTATTCTATCCAAGATGCTGAACCGATACTATCTTACTGTGCCAGCACCTCCTGACTGATGACAGTCCCACTTGACTTGGCTGAGGACTATTCCCCATTAGATTTTCAGATGTGGGAGCTTTGTGGAAGAACATGCAATGTATTTGCCTCTCAAGATGCTGGCACATGGTCTAGTTGCGACATTGATGTTTGTAAAGCAATATGTCTACCGACTTCATTATTATAAACAAACATTAAAGAACCGAGGATGCTGGAAACCTGAAACAAAACAGTTCTGAAGAAGCGTCACTGGATCTGGAACATACACTCTATTTTCCCTCCACCGATGCTGCCAGACCTGCTGAAGTTCTCCAGTAATTTCTGTTTTTGATTTGGCTACCATCGCCGGCAAACAAGACAAATCTGCCTGGCTTTGGGTATTTGCTATTTGGCAAGGCAAGTCAGCAATATGGTGAGGCTGTATGTTCTGAATGATGTGGCAAAGGGGCATGATAAGGCAAAGTGGGGATACTGTGAGCAGCCAAACGGGTACTGAGTGAGGGCTAAGAGAGTGGGTGAAAGGCTCTGATAGGTGCAGTTGTAATCCCTGAAATGGGTATCTGTCCCTGTGTATATTGGTGACCTGGCCACAATGTTACAATACAAAGGTGTTGATGTGCTCCGAAGTGCAGTGTTGAAGTGGATAACTGTATTCTGAGTTGGAGATATGCCATGATGATGTGGTGGGGCTGGGGCACATACTATACCAACATCAACAGATGAGGGATACAGGCAGTCACTATCCATGGAGCATTCCCTGAGGACTACTGACCAAAGTGGAGGCTGAGAGCAGCAAGTGCTATAGGAAAGATGTTGTGAAACTTGAAAGGGTTTAGAAAAGATTTACAAGGATGTTGCCATGCTTAGAGGGTTTGAGCTATAGAGAGAGGCTGAATAAGCTGACGTTATTTTCCCTAGAGCGTCGGAGGTTGAGGGGTGACCTAACAGAAGTTTATAAAACTATGAGAGGCATGGCCAGGGTGAATAGGATATTTTCCCTAGGTTAGGGGAGTCCAAAAGTAGAGAGGAAAGGTTTAAGGTGAGAGGGAAAGATTTGAAAGAGACCTAACGGGTAACTTTTTCAAGCAGAGGTTGGTGAATGTATGGAATGAACCACCAGAGGAGGTGGTGGAGGTGGTTACATTTACAACATTTAAAACACATCTGGATGTGTACATGAATAGGAAGAGTTTAGAGGAAAAGGGGCCAAATGTTGGCAAATGAGACTAGATTAATTTAGGATATCTAGTCAGCATGGATGAGTTGGCCCGAAGGGTCTGTTTCCGTACTGCACTTCTCGATGATTCTAAGTGATGAGTTGGAACAGCCAGGTTCCTGCTCTGCCTTTTATGTCAGTGATAGCTGCTATCTAGATTTTCTCTGTGACACGGGAGAATAGCAAACTGCGTGCAAATGAGGTGAGAATAGAATAATGCATGCTATGAGCCTCTCACTCACTAGCAAGATTCTTAATAAGAGATAATGAGGTGTAGAGCTGGATGAACACAGCAGGCCAAGCAGCATCAGAGGAGCAGGAAAGGTGACGTTTCGGGCCTAGACCTTTCTTCAGAAAATGAAGATAGCAAGATTCTTAACTTGTTGTTTGAACCTTGGATGGAAGATTGGAGTGTTTTTTTCTTAATGTCAGGAATCTCATTTTTCTGCTCTTGCCATATTTTCCCAATCATCTTGCCATTGCCCACATCATTTAGGGACTGGGAAAATTTCTACCCCAGGCTTTTATTACATTACATTTCACTAAGACCAAACACCTTCCAGGAAAAAATCTCCAAATCAAGTTAAAGAGTTTATTCAAATCCTTTCTAATATGACAGATACATATTAGGAATTATGCTGGACAATTATGATATGAAATAAATCAGACATTACTGGTCCATTCACATTGCCCAACATTTAATAGCAATTACTTTAGTTAAATGAACCAGACTTAATGCTATTTGCCAAATAAACCTGTTCTATCTATTTGCTTCACTGGCTGCAGTAGTTTTGTGATTCCAGCTTTCCTTAATTATGCAGTTGTTGCGTATCTGAATGTAAATGTTCAAATATAAGAATGCAAATCTTCACATATTACAAGTTAGAAACACAGGAACTGCAGTAGGCCATTGAGCTCCCCAATCATGGCTGACTGAACACTTCCAATGTCCTTTACCCTATTCCCTGTCCACCACTGGTAATCAGAAAGCTATCAGGAGTCCTTCATGCACTTGAGGGGAAAAAGCACTGATCATTGGTATTTTGCTTTAGTGCAGAATTAATTTAGAAAATAAAAGGGAATGTTCTTCTCCAGAGAGTAAAATTGTGCATCAAAACAGCAACCAGAGATTAAAATATGCAATCAACTTAGTCAAGCCCCATAACTTGAGTACACAAAGCTGTTATAACAAGGTGTAGAGCTGGATGAACACAGCAGGCCAAGCAGCATCAGAGGAGCAGGAAAGCTGACATTTCGGGCCTAGACCCTTCTTCAGAAATACACAAAACTGTTGCCTTGGCTGATTTTATTCTCAAGCAAATGAAAAAATTTATCACCGGGGAATATAAAACTAAGCAAGCCTCTTTCTATGATTGTTAGTTGATACACGTGCACATATAAACATGTGAATTAGGAACGGAAATAAACCACTTGGCTCCTTGAATGTACTCCACCATTCAATAATTGGTTATTCCATGATGATCTGGTTACTCCACATTCCTGCCTATACCTGATGACATTTCACCCCCTCCTTTATCATGAATCTATCCATAATACTCATACTTGAAAATACTCAACAAATCTGCTTTCATTGTATGTTGAGGTTGAGAGTTCTAAAGACACCCCTTGCAATAAAAATAACATTCTATTAGCTTTTCTAATTATTGTTGCATTTTGTGACTCATGCACTAAGATACTCAAATCCTTTTAAATTTCAGAACTCTGCAATCTATCACAATTTAAATAATATGCTTCCTTTTAAAATTATTCTGCCAAAATAAACAATTTAACATTTTCTTTGAGTGCCTGGGTGATGTGGCAGTCGCGGAGTGGCAATGTCACTGCACTAGCAACCGGGAGCCTCAGTTTGACTGTCAGGGGTGTTGGGCACAATTTGCCATCAGAGCATATCGTAATATTTGGATTCAGTTAAAATTCTGGGACAAAAGGCCAGCTGAATGGCATCTATGCATTGATTGTTTGAAAAAATAGCTCAATGCTTGCTGGTTTCTTTATTCCGCCCAATCTTCCTTAGCTGCCGCCCATCTTTGCAAAATTATGAACTCTTTCTTTAAATTTGATACTACCTTTCATTACTTTAGTTGACCATGGATGGTGGGCCCTTCTCTTGGAATTTTACTTCCTCGTGGGAACTTACCCTTCCTGTGTTTTCTGAAGTGTCTCAGAAATATTTGCCGCTGCATCTCAATTGACCTATTCATTAACCTAACTTGCCAGTTCACACTGCTTTGCTTTCTTGTCCTCTTAATTACTCTTACTTTAGTTTAAAATAATTGAAAGCAAATTGAATTTTTTGCGCCTATCTGGGAACAGCTACTGCACTTCAAGATAATGCATTGTGTCTTAATATGTTTGAACATGTTTGAGAAATATAGAGAAATTTTTTGCTTGAGAAACATCATTTTTTCCTCCCAGTTTACATCAGAAAATAATATACATGGGCACACTGTGTGAACAGTGAGTGTTAATCTTGGGAGAATGTTAGGTTGAAGAGAAACTAGCATTGCAACAGGTTACTGTTGTAAAACGTCACGGTTCTGAAAGGGTTAATCTTGGAGACTAACGCAACATTTGATGAAGAATCGAGGAGTCTAACTTTAGATTATGTTGTGATCAGACATGTGATCTCTTGCTCCTGATAGTCTTAGTCATTTTTGTGTAACTAGCCAATGTGCTTGCAGCTTTGCAATCACACAATAAACTACACCTTGTTGTTAAGACAAATGCCTCTTCTTGTTCAGTCTCACCACTAGTTCCTCCTCCACTGCCATTAACTGTCAGGCCCTGACAGTATAGAAAGGACGACTGGTGGCTGCACTCTACCCCAACTATGAGCTGCCAGTAGTTGGTAGCACAAATATGTAACAGTTACATTAAGGCATACTGTACCTGTAGCTTAAACTCCAATCCTACCATTGTGGTTTAAAAACATGAATAATAATTACAGAGGAGGAGGTGCTGAACATCTTAAAATGCATAAAAGTGGATAAATTCCCGGGAACTAGTCAGGTGTATGCCAAAACCATGGGAAGCAAGGGAAGTGGTTGCCGGACTCCTTGCTGAGGTATTTGTATCATTGATAGCCACAGGTGAGGTGCTGGAAGATTTCACTAGGCAGGAGACAGAGGGTGCTGGAGGAGGGTTGTTTTTCGGACTGGAGGCCTGTGACCAGTAGTGTGCTGGGTCCACTATTGTTTGTCATTTATATAAATTATTTGGACATGAATATATGAGGAATGGTTAGTAAGTTTACAGATAGCACCAAAATTGGTGGCGTAGTGAACAGTGAAGAAGGCTATCTCAAGGTACAATGTGACCTTGATCAGATGGGCCGATGGGCTAAAGAGTGGCCGATGGAGTTTAAATTAGATACATGTGAGGTACTGCATTTTGGAAAAGCAAATCAGGACAGGACTAGTACAATTAAGATAGGGTCCTGGGGAGTGTTGCTGGACAGAGAGACGTTGAGGTGCAGGTTCATAATTCCTTGAAGACAGGATAGACAGAGTAGTGAAGAAGGTAGGAGCAAATTACTGCAGATGCTGAAATCTGTACTAACACCAACAAATGCTGGAGATTACAGTGGGTCAGACAGTATCCATGGAGAGACAGCAATGCCTGAGGCTGAGGAGTGACCTTGTAGAGGTTTATAAAATCATGAGGGGCATGGATAGGATAAATAAACAAGGTCTTTTCCCTGGGGTGGAGGAGTCCAAAACTAGAGGTCATAGGGTTAAGGTGAGAGGGGAAAGATTTGACAGGGGCCTAAGGGGCAACTTTTTCACACAGAGGGTGGTGCATGTACGAAATGAGCTGCCAGAGGAAGCGGTGGAGGCTAGTACAATTACAACATTTAAAAGGCATCTGGGTGGGTATATGAATTGGAAGGGTTTAAAGGGATATTGTCCAAACGCCGGCAAATGGGATTCGATTTATGTAGTATATCTGGTCGGCATGGACAAGTTGGACTGAAGGCTCTGTTTCTGTGCTATATATCTCTATGACTCTATAATGTTTCAAATCTAGATGACTCTTCATCAGAACTGGACAAAGCGTCATGCAGACTCGAACTGTTAGCTTGCCGTCACTCCATGGATGCTGTCTGACCTGCTGTGATCTCCAGCATCTGTTGTTTTCAGTAGTAAAGAAGGTGTTTAGTACATTTGCCTTTCTTGGTCAGTGCATTGAGTACAGGAGATGGGAGGTCATGTGGTGGCTGTACAGAACATTGTTATTTTGAAATACCATGCTCAATTATGGTCTCCCTGCTATAGGATAGATGTTTTTAAATGTGAAATGATGCCGAAAAGATTAACGAGGATGTTGCCAGATTTGGAGGGTTTGAACTACAGAGAGAGGCTGAATATGCTGAGTCTATTTTCCCTGGAGCATCAGAGGCTGAAGGGTGACATTATAGAAGCTAACAAAATCATGACGGGCATGGAAAGCGTGAATAGCCAATGTCTTTTTTCTGGGGTGGAGGAGTCTAAAACTACACAGCGTGGGTTGAAGGTGAGAGGGAAAATATATAAAAGGGACCTAAGGGCAACATTTTGATGCTTGTATGGAATGAGCTGCCAGAAGAAGTTGTTGAGGCTGATACAATTACAACATTTAAAAGGCGTCTGGATGGGTATGTGAATAGGAAAAATTTAGAGGGATATGGGCCAAATGCTGGCAAATGGGACTAGATTTATTTAGGATATCTGGTCAGCATGGATAAGTTGGACTAAAGTGTCTGTTTCCATGCTGTATAACTCTATGACCCTAATTGAATTGTACCCTTTTGAAGCTTTGAAAAACAAATTGTTGTTTATGTTATAACTGAATGCATGAAACTAATGGTAAATATTTGATTTCTAAATAAAAAGATGTTTCATTCTTTGCTGAAGTGGATTTATCTCTGTCTGCTTTCTACTTGTAGGTGAGACAAAATTGAAGAAATACATTGATGGAATGTTGACCATGTGCCACAAATCTCAAAACAGAATGTTGTGCGTGACACCAAGTTGAAAACAGATCAAGTGCCTTATCTGGGTTAATATATAACTTTATTAATTTGACATGGAGGAATAATCTCGTTTTCTCAATAAGTTGACCTTGTCCTTTTCACTTTTGAACACGTTCTTTTCTTTTCTCCATTGATATCTCCCCATCTCAGAACTGAACTTCTGCACCTCTCTCCCCGCATCTCTCCATTGTTTGATTCTAGCCTCTTGCTGCTAACTATCTAAAAACTACATTAAGTGTTCATTACCTCATTCCTGAGCATTTTAAATAGAAACAATGTCCAAGCAAAGAATCTCACAGCACCAGGGACCAGAGTTCAATTCTAGCCTCGGGCAACTCTCTGTGTGGAGTTTGCACATTCTTCCCATGTCTGCGTGGGTTTCTTCTGGGTGCTCCAGTTTCCTCCCACAGTCTGAAGATGTGCAAGGTAGGTGGATTGGTTGTGCTAAATTGCCCCGTAATGTCCATATTTAGGTGGATTGGACATGGTAAATGCAAGGTAACAGGGATAGTGGAGTGGGATAGGATCGGGGGGAACCTCTTTGGAGGGTCGGTGTGGACTTGTATGGCTGAATGGCTTGATTCCATACTGTAGGAACTTTATCATTCTGTTATTCAGTGAAAATTAGATTGCGTAGATATTTGGACACTTTTGTGCCTCTTAGATGACTATCCCATAAAACCCGTATGTCCAGCAACAACGAACCCATTCTCTCTAATTAAACTATTTCAGTCATAATACAACAGTGTTATTCCAATGAAAATTGTGCAGCAAGTAGATTATCCTGCAGAAGGGAAGCAGACATTAACTTTTCAGGACTAAACTTTAATCAAAATGGTTGCTGAAGTAATCACTTTGGAACCATCCAGAGTGAAGAATTTTAGAAGCAACAATCTCAACTTAAGAATGTTCTGTGGAAACATTCCTCCAAACATTTAAATTGCAAAATGTGACAGAAAGCAAATTGAAGCACATCACATGCACAACCTGAAATTTTACCTTTTTAAAGAATGTATTGCAAGGAAACAGTTTTTAACCAGAAGGAAAAGAAATTGGATTAGACGCAATCTGATAAATAACAAAGAGACAATTAGCTTGGCAGATGTTATAAAAATCTCAGTCAAGAGATCAACTGGAAAAAGAGTTTTGGAAAATATACAGTGTGAAAATTATGTCAACTGCCTTTATGTAGATAACCTAACAACAGCAGTCAAAGCTTCCGAGGAGCAGGATTTCAATTCCCCACATACAAAGCCTGCGTTCTGTTTAAATTGAGGAGGAGAATAAATAGCAAAGAATGGCCTAAAAGATCTCGGGCTGTATTTGTTTTGTGATGCTTCAGAGCACATCTCATGACTGAAATCTTTCGTTTGTGAAACAAATACCTTTGAATGTACAGCCTTTATTTTTTCTCTCCCATCTTACCAAGAAACAACATTTCTCAGTCCCCACTCCACTTGACAATGTGACAATATGACAATATATCAGCCCTTATTGCCCACATTACAGTGTGCCAACAATCCTGATCTGAATAAACAGCATGTGAGTGCATTGCATAGAAGAGTCATTTTGTTGAAACTTTTTGTCTTGCAGTCATCAGCACAAATGCAACAATGCCCAATTTCAAGCAATCGGAACAATTTATATCACATAAGAGAAAGATCAGTGATTGGTATGTTGATTAATTGGCTGAAGCATTGCCATGGAAACAACATTTCTGAACTACAGGCCCTCTGTTCTTCCAGGTACACATGGATTAAATATATTCCTTTTGTTCACAGAGAATGGATCCCTGTGTACGAATTTATGTTGCACCCAACGAGAATAAATAAACCATGAGCTTAGCTATGAGCTTAACTGATACTTTAAATATGATAGCTGTTGGTGCACTCAGGATTGGTCAGCAAGAGAACTGCATCTAACTTATAAACTTCTGGTTTTGGATTTTGCAAGTGTAGGCTTGTACTAGCAGGATGCCAGAAAAGTAGACAATCCATTTGGCTTTGGCAATGGGCAGAATACAGACTGTACTCAAGATGCACTTGCAAAATGTCAAACAATATATTTATAGGTTAGATACAAATCCATGATGGTGCAGCATTTACTGCATAGCTTATCAGTCACCTCAGAATGCTTTGAACTGTAATGGAAGCAAGTTAACCTGGATTTCACGTGAAAAGGAGAAGACACTTGCCTCATTTTTAAATCAATTCTCAGTTTGACACCACTAAGTTCAAATGGGTAAAAAAAAATTCCATTCCTTCACCAGGGTCAGAATGCAAATTACAACTCTGAGCACAATGATCTGCAATTAATTCATTCAAGTTAACGTAGGGATGAGAGTGAGCCAGAAAACTCCATCATTACATTCCATCTGGTATTAGTGATGGTCTTTTGTGAGACATCAGGCATAACTTAAGAGTAATTTCATATTCTAGCTAGTAAAACATTATCACATTCTGGCAACAAATGCAGAACTGGTACGGCACTGGACCAGATATAGAACCTGTTAGCTCCTCCCAGAAGCAGTCCTTTATACCCTGATTATGGGAGACTAACTGTATTATACAATAGCTAGCATGTCTCTCATCCCTTCTGCTGCTTGTTTGTAATTCTGCATGAGCATTAATTTCCTTGAATTAAATATTAGGATGATCACAGCCATTGGCTTCAGTATTCGTGGCAAACTCCATTTCCCAGTCACTAACTTGTGCCCTCTGTCTGGCAGTTCTCTGAGGCTGAATGAGACTGTAAACATGGTGTTATGTTCAATCCTGAGATAAGCTTCCAGTCTCATATCGCTCCGACTGCCCATTTCCACCTCGGTAACATTGTCATACTCTGTCACTGCATCAGCCCACCTGTTGCTGAAAACTTTATCTGTGGCCCTGTTACTTTACAGTTAACTATTTCAATGCCTTCCAGCTGGCGTCTCACATTCTATGCTCCAAAATCTTGAGAGCATTCATAAGAGCCATCCCTGTCCTTACTTGGACCTAATCCATCTCACCCATCATGGCAATGTGTGCTGTGTGACACCAGCCCCTGTTTATACCTAGGTACTGATACTAGGGTTGGTGGGCTGGAGATGTATACTACATAATGCTTTTAAGTGTGTGAAAGCTTGGCCCAGTTGTGTCCTCCATTGTCTATATTTCTTAGCTGCAACATTAATCTTGTGATCGCATCCGCTCCTATTTTCTTAGACATTCTGAGTTCCTTTAATTCTGGTTTATCGAGTCCCCCTGATATTCATTGGCTGTGAGCTCCTGATGTCCCAGACTCTGTGATTCCCTCTTTAATTTTCCCCTCCTCTGAGATTTTGCTTAAAACCAACCTCTTTGACAAAGCTTTTGGTCACCTATTCCAATAATCCCCTGTGTGGTCAGTGTTGAATTTTGTTTATAATGCTCCTGTGAAGCAGTTTGGGATATATTGTGATGCAGTAGGTGCTGTATAAATCTAAGTTGTTGTTGTTTATTTCAGTTGTTGGTTCATTGTATTTTTAATTCAAAAGGGATTTTCAATGAAAGTGGTGGATGAATGTCTGTCATCAGTGTAACTGAAGAATAGTTCAAACAAACAAAATTGATTATTAAGTCCTTAAGGAAGTGTATTTAAATAAATAGTAATTACTGGGCTTTCATGCCCATAATGTCTGAAAAGTTAATTGCTCAACATCACAAAGGAAATCTCAGAATCACATATTAAACACATCATCATTAAAGTAGAATTACCTCCTCCACTCCTATAGCACAAGAAGGGGAATCTCCAGACATTGCCCAAACCCACTGAATAGCCGATTCCAGCCAATGTAAACTCAATCTTTCGAGTCCAAGTCACTCTAGTTTGGGCATTTTCGTTCTTATTAGCATTTTCAACAATTTGTGCAGTGATATCACATGCATTTCTTGTCTTCACTGAGTTTATCTTTTCCATGGAGTTGGACATCTCAATATTCTTCATGCTTATTTTAAAATATCTGAAAGAGCTATTTACTATGAGGTCGAACAAAACTGTTTATATATTTCAAAAGAAACGTCCATTAATCATTACCACAGCCAGATGACAGAAGCAGTAGGTAAACATTCACTTCTGCTTAAGCAATTGAGGAAATTCTTGCCTTTAATGATTAACTTTTAATGATGTACTATCCATAGGTCATTTGATGCATCTGATTTTTTTTTGCGTACAATTTTAGATTATTCAGTATGAACTATTTGGCAAAAGGTGAACACAAAACAGAATTAGCTGCAGGTGACTTTTGCAAGTATTCAAGGTTCTGAATAAACATTAGCTGCCAGCCACAAATTAGATCTTTTGTATGAGATCAATTATTATAACCTTTGTACCGTGTTGAGTTTGATTTAATCCCTCTTTCCACTACCAGGAAGATAAGTTTTCAAGCAGTCATTTAGTAGTACGCAACTTGAGTATTGCTGAATAAAGACGCATTTTGCCAAAGCTTTTCGTTTTGCACTCATCAGGACAATTCACAAGAGATATCAATGCAAAGAAAAAATATAATTTTACACTATACGAGAAAAGAGTGTGATTAGTTGACAAATGGACTCTGATTGTTAGAGGTGTTGCCATGGAGAATGTTGCCCAATCACCAAATCACATCGAATGTTGGATAATTTGTATGAGTTATCCAAGCGTGGGATGATTCAGTACACTCAGCACCTTGCTTATTGCAAACAGCTGAAGAGACAAACTGCTTGACATGATTCGTCATTCTTTGGGATGAACAGGTAGTCTCCAGGTTGCAAAAGAGTTCCATTTTTGAGTCTGTTCGCAAATCACTTTGTACATAGTTCGGAGCACAATGCAGGACAATGTAAAATAGATATTTGTAAGTATGAAAAATCCTTCATTCGTTGGATCTTTAAAATTTTTATTAATGCACTCTAGTATGGATTGTGCATGTACGTCGGCCGCTCATAAACTCTCCCTGTGTTGCCTATATGCCTCACATCATTTTGACACTGAAATTCATATACCATTACATGTTGGGCAGTATGTCATTGTAGTTGATGGCAGCATCCCATCCAGGGTAATCTGAAGTGTATTGGATACTTTTCAGGAGCAAAGGTCTTAGAGACATTTATGAATCTGCAAGACACGCAGTGAGAAATAATCAGATCGAGGTAGTCCTTATCTTATAGAATGGTTTTGATGTGCTCTATTTTAGTTTCAAACTTGCAAGGTGAACAAATGGATTAATTCCTATTTATGACGTTGCGCGGATCTGTAAAAATTCCTTCACATATATTGAAGGTAGTTCAATACCCACACCGGTGAAGGCAGTTTGGCAGTTAATTGTGAGTTAGCTTCCAACTGGTGCATTTATCTCAGCAACACTTCTAACATTCAAAGTCCACTGGCCAACCAATCATCATTCTCTTATAGTTACTAAGCAGGGATTTTTTTATACATTTCATTGTTATTTTTGTGTCCTGATGTGTGATGGGCCAGATTTTCCTATCAGGATTGGAAACACTGGGTGCCTCTGGCAGTTTATTAGCATAGTTCAGTCCCCTATGTTTCTGTGAAAATAGATGTCCTTGCAAACAAAATCTTGAGTTATGTAAGCATGTAATCCTGCAAAGCTCCGTAACGATGATCTGCCCAAGAAACTCAACAGAAGCTTATGGTGCAAAGGAAACGAATTCAATAATGATCAATGTCTGTCAGAGTCTTTTACTGTTTACTTTTAAGAAACAAGAATTCCCTTGAAGGCAGGACCACCAGATTTGGCTAATAATTCCCAGACTCCACAAATGTTCATACAAAGTACATTCAGCCTCCAACCTAGCCATTATCAGATTTTTGCAGACCTGTCCATCTTGTCTCACTACTGCCCCAACTTCCTCAGCATCTTCATTATTAATGTTGGCTTCATCAGCAGCCCTAACAGAGTCTACTACATCATTGTCTAAGAAGTCAGGTGACTGGCCCATCTCCATTTCCTCAAAGTTCTCCTCCTATTGTTGAGCTGGTTTGTGAAGGGCATTCAGGAGGGAGACCCTGTCTGGCAAGTAGTGGAGTGCTGTTCTTCAGCAATCCAGGCAATGGACATAAATGCATCTTCAGTAGGCCAGTTGGCTGCTCAGTGATGGCCCGGGTAGATGCAGGGGGAGCATTGTAGCATAGTTCAAAATCAGTCTGAGTGTTTCACATTGAAGTGATTAGCTGTGTCTTCTAGGGATACCCCTAATCACTCACGGGTCAACGGGAGTGAAATTCCTTCCTGTTCAGGAATCTGACTGGATGATGCCAGGGAACTCTGAGCACCTGAGGGAACACAGCAATGGCTGCAAATTCAGACACTTTGGATAGTAAATGGCACAAACTGCAAATTTTATGGCATCTGGCTCTTGAAATGTAGAAGGAATTCTCAAGGATATAGACAATATGGCAGCTCCCAGTGTACCTGGTACTGGCTTCTAACAGTGGTTCTGAAAATCACAGATGACCTTGAGACAGTCTGAATGGAACCCAAACTATTAATAGAGCATTTTTAATCGTAATGCAAGTCCATAGTGCTCTGCATCTGGAGTGCTTCAGCAGATGATACCAATCTGTGAAGAGATAACATGGGTGGTTCAGTGGTTAGCACTGCTGCATCACAGCCCCAGGGACCCGGGTTTGATTCCACCCTCGGGCGACTGTTTGTGTGGAGTTTGCACATTCTCCCTGTGTCTGTGTGGGTTTCCTTTGGGTGCTCCAGTTTCCTCCCACAGTCCAAAGATGTGCAGGGTAGGTGGATTGGTCATGCCAAATTGCCCGTAGTGTTCAGGGATGTGTAGATTAGGTGGGTTATAGAGGGGTGGGTCTGGGTGGGATGCTCCAAGAGTCAGTGTGGACTTGTTGGGCCAAAGGGCCTGTTTCCACACTGTAGGGATTCTATGAACATGAGGGATAATAGCCTCTGAGCCTCCTGTACCCCCTCCACATCCTGAGGGGAGCTTTGTCTGTGGCCACTTCATGTGGAGGCAGTTTGGCATTTGCTGGTCCTGATCTTACTGGCACAAGTGTTCTGTGTTAATTTCTCAGTGCTATCATTGTGTAGCGGGCACAGGGATAGTAGCCCCTGCTGTGGCTGTATCCATTGGTGACAGTTTTAATGAGACCATCAGAACAGCTCCTTAACAGCTCCGTAAGCAGCATGCAATTGATAGTTTCCCATAGTCCTTCACACAGTGTGGTAGGGAGCCCCCTGAAAAAGAGGGCCAGGGGATGCATTTTTACACTGTAGACCTTATTCCAATGTGTGCACCATGAGCCAAATTGCACAATCACTGTAGGAGATTGTAAGTACAGTAGAATTACTGGAATGTTATCCCAACTCCCTCCATCTTCCACATCACACAAGTATCACAAATTAACACACAAACCTGGGGCAGGAGTTTACCATTCAGCATGTTGGTGGATACAGCCATTTTCTGTTTCCACTGGACAGTTGAGAATTGAACGGAGATGAAAGGTTTTACAGATGACTCTCAAGTCAGTGATACTTTTTTCTTTATTCATTCATTGGATCAGGGCTTTGCTGGCGAGGCAGCATTTACTGTTTTATGTTCTAATGCGGTTATTTGAGAAGCTTGACTCATTTGATGCTGCTGTTGAAGACTGAGTCCAGTATGTGGAAAGAATGAGCTTTTTTTCCAGGAAAAAAACACTGGGGCAGATGAAAAGCAATGAGTAATTCTCCTGACAGCTTGTGGACCCATAGCTTTTTCAATTAGTAGGAGCCTAATGTTTCCTGAGGCACCACATACTAAAACCTTTCAACACTTGACATACTTAATTAAGGAATATTATGACCCACAGCCTCCTCTAGTTATGAGATGCTATTGGTTTTATTTAGCTGTTGGAGAACCAGTGGAATCTGTATTGGGATTTTTGACTAGGTTAAGGTGACCGGCAGAGGCATGTGACTTTGGTTTAACTCTTAATGAGATGCTGAGGGACCATTTGGTATGTGAGATTAATGGTGTAACCATGCAAAAGTGCTTACTAGCTGAAGCCCAACTGGACTTCAAACAGGCACTACAACTGGCTTCATCATTGGAAAATGCAGCAGTGGAGCATATGAGTTGCAGGTTATTCCAACGGAAGTGGACATCCTCGCCAGTCTGACTGAGCTTGGGAATGTTACTTGAGTGAAGGTAATTGCACAGCCTCACTCAGGACACACCCTGAACAGAGGGACTCCAGGTCAGCCCACAGCAAAACCTCAAAACAAAGCCAAGACTCAGCCAAATGGTTAAAACTTTCTACAGGATCCAGGCCAGCAAGCCATTGTATTTGCTGCCAGTATGTGGATTCAAGACAGCAAAAGAGTCCCACTTGACCTAAATGGAGTATGATAATTCATAGCTGGTATACAGGAGAGTACACACCCTGGACAGTCCACCTATATCTGGTTTGGAACAGTTAAGTTGCTTAGCAACATCCAAATCAGAAACAATCAAAGTAAATGTCTGGTTAGCTAGTCACCCAGTTCTAACAGAAGTCTAACTTCTAAGTCGTCTTCTAATGCCAGCACGGTTGTTTCTTGAGTGATTGTCCTGAGCAATGGTCACCCCCCAGGGGTGTCGCACCTACCCAAACTTTATATGTCACTGGACCTAACCTCTTATCCCTCTTATCCTTTCAGGACCATTCCTGTGGTCCCCACACCAAACTTCGTCCCCTAAAGTAAATTGTCCACCAGGGTCATCATAAGGTTTTCAAAATGAAGGTGTTGGCGAGAAGTTACGTCTGGTGGCCAGGCTTGGATACAGACATAGCTGCATCGGGGGACAGTGCCCAGAGTGCCAACAAGAACAAAAATTACTGCCAGCAGCTCTCCCACATTTGCAGGAATGACCCTGGACTCAGTTACATGTTGATTATGCAGGCCCTTTCAAGGGCTCAATGTTCTTAGTCATTGTGGACACCCACTCAAAGTGGCTCATTCAAAGTGGGGATGATAATAGAAAAATTGTGCGCATCTTTTTCAATACGTCAACTCCTGGAAGTGTTGGCCAGAGAAAGCAGGCCATTGTTTACCAGCAAGGAATTTGAGTATTTCCTAAAGCCGAATGGTATTCGACATTTGAGGACTGCTCCATACCATCCATCACCCTTTAGTCTGGCAGAAATTGCAGTCCAAACTCTGAAGGCAGGCTTCAAGGAACATCCTACAGCTTCGCAAACTCTCTCAGTTCCTATTTGATTATGGCACCACCCCTCATGCAACTACAGGGATAGCTCCAGCAGAGTGGCTAATGAGGAAAAGGTTCTGTACCAGGTTAAATATGATTTTCTCTGTCCTGGGGGTAGAGGGTGAAATAGCATCAGGAATGCCATTGCCAGACAGAAGACTCCTCTAAGCAAGAGAGACAATTTAGGGGACGAAGTTTGGTGTAGGGACCACAGGAATGGTCCTGAAAGGATAAGAGGCACGGTCACCACGAGGTCAGGTCCAGTGACATATAAAGTTTGGGTAAGTGCGACAGTCCTGAACAAGCAAGTGGACTATATGAAAGTTGCAAACTTGCAAACTGTGTGGGAGCAAAACATGCCCAGCTCCTTGATAACCTTTCCAACTGTTCCAGAACCCATGGGCTCTTCCTGTCTGTCAGCCTTGAAGATACCTCGGAATCTGAACAAAAACAAAGTTGCTGGTAAAGCTCAGCAGGTCTGGCAGCATCTGTGAAGGAGAAAACAGAGCTAAAGTTTCAGGTCCGGTGACTCTTCCTCAGAACTGATGGTGGCTGGGAAAACGTCAGTTAACATGCAGAAAATAGGGAGGTGGGTGGGGTAGGGAGTAAACGATAGGATAGAGCCCGAAGAGACAGAAAGACAGTTGGACAGACAAAGGAGTTGCTAACGATCAGGCTGGTAGGGTGAATAGTTGTTAATGGGGACTGTTAGTGACTAATTACAGGGGGTGTGTAATGGCAGGCCATGTTGTAACAAGGCCTGGTGCGTGGGGGCGGGGGGCTGGGACATGGGATAGTTTAGCCCCTAAAATTATTGAACTCAATATTGAGTCTGGAGGGCTGTAGGGTCCCCAAGCGGAAAATGAGGTGTTGCTCCTTCAGCTTGCGTTGGGCTTCACTGGAACACTGCAGCTGCAACACCTCAGAATCTGAGATGGGCATGGCGGATGTCACAGTCTTGATGTCTTTACCACCTGAAGAAGTGAATGGATTTCTTCCAAGATGCTTTGAGCACAAGAAGTGAGCTACTGTGCCTGGCATGCAGCCCGTATCAGAGGCAAAGTTGAAGGATCCTGACCCGGTGCTAAAACCCCCCAGAAGGAGCTACAAAAAAGGGTTGGCCTATGTCCTTGGACTCACAGGGAAGGAGTTGTAGTGACTGCAATGAGGTCAGCCTGGTGGGCCCATAGAATATGAGTTCCCTGATTGGGGCTGCTAACCTGGCCCAATCAGGGAGCCCTGGCTGACAGATATAAACAGGAGTGTCAGAGGTTCTGTTCACTCAGAGCTGGCTCTGAGGGGACTGGATCAGTGTCGCGTACTATGCACATGTAAATAAAGGGCAATTTGGTGATGGGATACCAGCCTCTGGAGTTACTTGAGTCTCAACCCCATTAGGTTTGAGTGATTCCACATTCCCACCCAACTCTCCTATTTCATTGTTTGTCACCTCAATCTAGCCCCTTAGCTCCAGGCTCTTAGTAATATTCACCATTGTCACTCACTAACAGTTCCCATCAAAGTCAAAAGGTGGTAACCACTGATGAGATTCCCCACTGAAGCATGTCATGCCCTCCAGACTAAACAGACTCTGCACTTAAAGCCAGAGGGGCCCACTTCCAGGGATTGTCTCCTCTCTATTCCAGCACACTGCCTTCAAACCCATGTTTGAATGCCCCAACTTCCCCAAAACAGGCCTGACTCCTGATAAACCCCCTCTTGATGTTTTTGTACACAACTCAGAGGACTGATCCTGGTCCATCCTCTGACAGATTTGATTCAGCAATGACATCTCTGCAGCTCCCAGACTGACTGACCAGTAACCCCTGGACTGGTTGGTCTTGACCTACAGGACTGACTGTGGCCCAATTGCTGGAATGGCTGGACACAGAAGCCGAGACCCTTGTCATCCTAAGCAGCCGACTGACTTTGGCCACCCCCATGGACTGAGATCAGATGCTGCCCTTGACTGACTGTGGTGGGAACCCTGACGGACCTTTGACTGGACTAAGGACTACTCCCTTTAGACTTTCAGACCGGGCCATCTGGTTGAAGTGGTGATGTAACGTGTTTACCCGTATAAACTGCTGGCACATAGTGTTCCATTGACTTGGCAATGAGCCATACAGTAACACATCCAATCCATTGACTGTTCATTGTTGCCAAACATAATAAGCTGCCTGACTTTGTATCTGCTAAAAGGGCAAAGCAAGACAGAAATAGTGCAAGCCTGTTTGCTCTCCCACTTCATTCAATCTGCAAAAAGGCAAGGTAGAGCTGTTGGGTGCAGTGTGAGTGAGAACAACAAAAGCAGGCTATGAGCTGGACATACACCCTGTTTCAATAAGATGGGGTACCTGTTCCTGCTCACAGGGTGGCTTGGCAGCAGCATTTCAAAGTGCATTGTTGAACTGCTGAACTATATTATTAGTGATTCCGAGGTGTTCCTTGATGCAGGGAGGCTGGTGCTCTGCAATGTCAACCTCAGGGGATGCAGTGTGCAGGCAGTCATGGCCTGTGGAGCATGCGCTGAAATGTTGGGGAAACCCGGCCATGATGAATGCTGGGAAAAGACGCCAGTGAGCCGCAGCTGCCAGGTAACCAGTCTGACATTCTAATCGGGTAACAATGCTGTCTAGGTTCTCTGGTACCTGGGGAACATAGCAACCTGCACGTAAATGAGTTGAGATTTGGTAATAGCGGGCTGCTCATGCATGCATTTAGGCCAAATACATGCTCGACTCCATGCTCACCAGCAAGGTTCTCATCTGCTGTTAAAACCTTAAGCGGAAAAGAGGCCTTTTTGATCTCTTTCTGTTTTTCCTAACTTTCTATTGTCCACATCATTCAGAGGCTATGAAAATTCAGCCCCAGGAATGACCTGAATTGGTTTCAGCCCAAGAGGGAATTGACTTCGGAGGCTCTAAGGATAAAGTTTGAATCCCTGATGGGAAAAAGTAAACTTTAAAAAACAGCATAGAGCCGCAAGCTGCAAAGCGAAAATCAATAGATGTACTTACAGCTCAATTTCAGAGTAGGTGTTGTAGCAAGTGACAGCCACGAGGCACAGCTACAGTAAGGGAAATCAAGTGTCACAGAAGCAATGTAAAAGGTGGTTATAGACCTGGAAGTTTGCAATGTCAGAATTAAAGCCATGAGGTGCATTTTAGAAGCTTAAGCATTCCAAGTCTAATAGAAGAAAATATTAGGAGTGGATTGAGGCTGCCAAAAAGGTAGGAAGCATTTATTTAAAAATATTGGCAGCAGGAATCATCTCAGAAGAAAAAAATTAAAGGAACGAGATTCATCTTATGAAGCCAGAAATAGTGGGAGGCATTTACTGAAACCCTGCTTGGAATGGAAATGCTTTACTTTTTTTCATTCATTCAGGAATGTGGGCATCACTGGCTGAGCCAATGTTTATTGCACATCTGTAGTGACCCTTGTGAAGGTGGTGGTGAGTTGCTGTCCATGAGCTGTCAGTAGACCCACTTGCTGTTAGGGAAGGAGATCCAGGATTTTGACCCAACGATGGTGAAGAAATGTTGATATATTCTCAATTCAGGACGGTGAGTGGCTTGGAAGGTCATTTCTAAGGTGTTCCCATGTCCTTGTCCTTCTGGATGGTATTGGTCATGGATTTGGAAAGTGATGTCTAAGGATCCATAGTTAGTTTATACCGTGCATCTTGTAGATCATACGCATTATTGCTACTGAACATTGGTAGTGGGGAGAGTGAATGTTTGTGGATGTGGTGGGCTGTTTTGTCCTGGATGGTGCCAAGTTTCTTGAGTGCTGTTATAGCTGCATGCATGAGGCAAGTGGGGAGAACTCCATCACCATCCTGATTTGTGCCTTGTAAAAGGTGAATCAGGAGATGTGGGATTCTTAGTCTATGAGCTTCTCTTGCAGACATGGTATTTATACCATTAGGCTAGTTCACTTTCTGGTCAATGTTAACCCCCAGGATGTTGATAGTTTCAGTCGTGGTGACTCCATTGAATGTCAAAGGGTAATGGTTAGATTCTCTAGTTGGAGATGGTCATTGCCTGGTGTGAATATGACTTGCCACTTGCCTAAGCCTGGATATTTAGATCTCTCTGTATTTAGACATGGGCTATTTTAGTGACTCAGGAGTCATGAATAACCATTAGACTATAAGACAGGAGTAACATAGACCATTCAGCCCATTGTTTCTGCTCCACCATTCAATGACAACATGGCTGACCTGATAATCCTCAACTCCATTTTGCCTCTAACCCTTGATTCCTTTACTAATTAAAAATCTACCTGCCTAACTCATGAATATTTTTAATCAGCCACACTCCACAGTTCTAAAGAACGTCACAGATTCATGACCCTCTGGAGAGAAAAAATTCCTCCCGTCTTCCATCTTAACTGGGTGATCCTGAGATTATGCCATTTGCGCCTAACTTCTCACTTCAGAGAAACAATCTTTCCGCATCTACTCTGTCAAGCCTCCTAAAAATTTTGTTTCAATAAGGATGCTTCCCATTCTTCTAAATGTACTCAACGTACTCAATCTTGCCTCATACGAAAATCCTTCGTATCTGGGAATATTGTAAATAACCTACTCTGGAGATTCTCCTCATTCAATGCCACTGTATCTTCACAGTATACTAGAAATGATCTGACTAGTGTGTTACATAGTTTTGGCGAGACTTCCCTACTTTTATATTCTATTTCTTTGAAATAAAGCCTAACATTCCATTTTGCCTTCACTATTCCCCACTGAACCTGAATGCTGTGATTCATGGACAAGGACTCTCCAAATCCCTCTGTGCTGTATCTTTCTGCAGTCTTTCTCCATTTAAGTCCTATTCAGTTCCTCTATTCTTCCTAACAAAGTGCATGACCTCACATTTTCCCACATTTTATTGCAGCAGCCAGGATTTTGCAGGCTCACTTGATCTGTCAATACCTTTTTGTATGTTCTTTGGCCAGACTCATCTTACAGTTTGAAGGAAGTTGAGATTTGCAGCAGAACTGAACAAGGAGTCTGGCAACGCCACGAGTATCTCACTCCATCCATTGTGCTCTTGACCAGTGGCACGGTGAACGTCTCACTAGGAAGCGGCGAGTTGTTAATTAAGGAGGAATATTGGTTGTTAAGTGCCTTGTTGATGGGTGAACTCACCTCGTTAATGATCAGCTTCCTTTCTTATCAAATGCGCCAAATAAACTACATGTTGAGAAAGCTTGAGACAGAAACCAGAGCTGGAACTTGGCAGACTCAGCTCATGCTTGCTCTAAATAGAATATCATAGAATCCCTACAGTGCAGAAATAGGCCATTTGGCTCAGAGTCTACACTAATCGTCTAAGCAGCATCCAACCCAGACCCAGCACCCCCCCAACCCCTCAACCTTATTCCCATTACCCTGCATTTACCATGGCTAATTCAAATAGCCTGCACACCATGGAACAATTTGGCATGGCCAATCCACTTAATCTGCATATCTTTGGGCTGCAGGAGGAAACCAGAGCACCTGGAGGAAACCCACACAGACACAGCAAGAATGTGCAAACTCCACACCGATAGTCACCTGCAGCTGGAATCAAATCCAGGCCCTTGGTGTTGTAAGGCAGCAGTGCTAACCACTTAGCCACCATGTTAGATATTGGACAAGCACGTGTCAGGGCACACTGCATAGGATCGGACACATGTATCCCCACATCCATATACGTTGGCAGCCAACATGTTGGGGTCAATCTCTAAGAATCCTCATGGCACATCTCCAATCCTGCTACAGGACACTTTTGCACTTCAATGCTTCACCATTACTGCAATCACTAAGAGCAAATTAAAGCATACAGCTTAAGCAACAAGTTGAAGTAAAGAGTCATACACTTCTGCACAGTTTTATTGGCAGATTGAGAATAAAAATCTATTGACACAGGTCAAAGATGGTGCCTACTACTCTAAGGAAGCTATTACAGAGAAAGCACAACAAATGCCTAAAGATTCATGACATGATCAACTAGAAACAGCCTGATTCTGTTGTTCAGGAAGCTGCAAAACAAAAAATGACCTTTTAACACAGCAGCAATCCTCCACAAAGGGTCTTAATAAGATTAGAGATTATCCAGATACTGCAATGGAGCAATTCCATATTTCAACTGGAAATATGTCCTCCGTGAATGTCATTTGAGAGAAAAGCTCCCCCATTATAAACAGGCTATATCATCTTGGCCTGTCAGAAATAGAATCAAAGTTAACAGTTTTTACCTCAGAAACATACCAGCCTTCCAAGGCTGAAGCAAACCCATTCTTTGGGATTAGTGAAACCTCCAGACTGTCTGACCTCTTGCAATGAGAGATTTGGGGCAGACGGAACAGTGTTGAAAGTAATTAGATACATAAATGTGTAAATACTCATAGTGAAAAGTAAAGCTTGGGGAGATATAGTTTAAGGGTGCAATGGTTTGAAAGTGTAGATGCTGAAGAGTGCCTTCAACACCACCCACTATGAGGATGTCATATAGGCTTGGTGAGAGAATAGGTTAGGATCTCAAAGGACTCAGACCCACCATATGACGTTTCCTCATAGACTCTGTACCAATGTCTATCACAAAAATGAAATTTGTACATAATTCTTATCATGCAGTGAACTACATATAGTTTAAGAGAAAAGCCTCATCTTGCTAGATTATAAAGTGATTTTGTTCTAACATACTTGACCAAACAGATCCTGTTGATCTCTACCCTGAAAGCAATGGTGATAGCAGTCTACATGAAAGTGTGCAATAGTACAGAAAGCTCATACAATATAATGAGCAGTGGTATGGATTAATGCATGTGCACTGCCCTATTGACTCTGTGTTCTGGCCAACAGTGAAATCAGAGACCACTGAGTTGCATTAGATCACCCCTTACACATCCAATATTCCTCTAACATGTGCTTTCAGTGTGTTTGATGTTTGAATGTAGAAGTGAAGAAAAATAAACAAACTCAAATGCTCAAGGTCTCAATCTGCATTATGCTGCTTGTTACTGATCATTACATAGAAATCATGTTCCGTTTTTTGGGAAATTAACAGTCCACTCAACATTATCTTTCTGAATCTC
This sequence comes from Ginglymostoma cirratum, assembly GCA_024137785.1. NCBI lineage: Eukaryota > Metazoa > Chordata > Chondrichthyes > Orectolobiformes > Ginglymostomatidae > Ginglymostoma > Ginglymostoma cirratum. Next base: position 6,185,026 of record JAHRHZ010000066.1, read on the forward strand.
ATTGATTAACCATTCAACTGCATCTGGAAAATGTCACTATACCACTCTCAAATTCAATTAATCTCTTCTTCATTCTTTTCCTTCTCTAAATGAATGTTGGCATACTTATGTTTAACAAAATGTCCTTTTCCCCATATTAGTCTCTGAAGTATTGGATGCATTTGGTTTGGTGATCCACAACTATACAAAAGCTCACGATCCACAATGATCAGCTTGATCCGCCTTCCCCTTCGCTAGTGTGTATCTGCTCTATATTAAGGAGTTTTGTTGGCTTCTCCAGCATTGAAAATATGAACTGCATTTTGTAGGTGTAGATTTGTTTTCCTATTCTGTTCTGTTTTATTAATTATAATTCTGTTTTTAAATGAGACTGTGTCTCATGAGGATTCAGCACTCAAAGCTTTGGCCTTCGAACTTGCAAATCTGTTACATATATTGAACAATGTTTTCTCGTTGATTATGAAAATTGGCGTTCTATTTCCAATCCATTTTTGACTCCGTGTAATCATTTGCTGTCTATACTGAAGTAGTACTTGCAGCATTTCTCAAATCCAAAATGCCGTTGTTGCGTTCAAGGCATGTTTAGAATTTCTTTTTTACCTGAATCACACTTAGATCATTTGATGTCTCCATTTAAATTTACATGCATGATTGCAGGGCTGATTTGAACCCTTATACTCTGCAGAAAAAAAATGCCACAGTATACAGGAAATGATGGATGAGGCTGAATACATTTATTTTAATGGTGGAAATAGGGCAAATGCTTTAGAGGTCTTTTTCCCCCTGGAGAAAACCACTGATTATTAAATGAAAAGATGGTGAATATAATATGAAGTACAGCCATTTGAGACACGTTTATACCAGTTTTAGATAAAAGGTTGGTGAAGGAGAATAAAATACAATTAAACTGTAATAATGAGGTATTGCAATCATTTATTAAATTTTTATTTTAAATACTTTGCAAATATTTCAAAATAAGGTGGCATTTTTGCCTATATGTATTACCCAAACAATTTCCGTTCTGAAGTCAACTGTCTACCAGTTAAAATAAAGATTTTGTGTATCTATTTCTCATAATTCTAAATGTTGACCTATAAATTCTAAAATTTTAATTAGGTACACCTTAATGATAATTTTAAAAATGTCAGAGATTAACAAGCGCCGTGTTTCCAGAAGACATTTAGTTGAGAAGGTATACGTGCAGGGTAGGCAATGAAATAAATTTAAACAGCATACATGCTAAAATATATCACTGGAAATTTAAAAACAATATTGAGTCATACAGCATGGAACCAACCAGTCCTCGCCAAACATAATCCCAAACTATTGTATCAGAGATAAAAGGTACTGCAGATGCTGGAGAATCCGAGATAACAAGCATGGGGCTGGATGAACACAGCAGGTCAAGCAGCATCATAGGAGCAGGAAAACTTGACGTTTCGGGCCTAAACCCTTCATCAGAAATGCAATTC
>JAHRHZ010000066.1:6196497-6221599 GCA_024137785.1 Ginglymostoma cirratum
AGGGTTTAGGCCCGAAACGTCGAGTTTTCCTGCTCCTATGATGCTGCTTGACCTGCTGTGCTCATCCAGCCCCATGCTTGTTATCTCAATAATACATTCATTGGTTTTACTCCCATTTTGTGCTTGCACACATCAGCACACCTACTCCCGGTGTATTGTTCATGTTTTTGTTTCTTTTCTTGGTTGATCTTCATTACCCTTGATCCAGACAGACTAATTCTTCTGTCATTCAATCTCTCTCCTGTCTTTCATCCCAATAAAAACCTTCCTATTGTCCTTGATTCACCCACCTTTGCTTCAAGTCTATTACATTTCTAACTTTTCCCACTGCTGATGAATGGTCATTGATCAGAAACAATAAGTTTTTGTCTTTTTCACATTATTAAAGCTGCTGAGTAATGCCAGTATTTTCTGCTTTTATTCCAGATTTTTGAAATCTACAGCATTCTATTGTTTGACAAGGTGAGACCTGTTTCTGCATTGTAATAATTCTATAATTCTGTTCTGGCAGCTCTTTTTCCCCCTCTTTCATTAGATCACAAAAATACATGATTTCATTGTGGGCTTTCAGGTACTAACATAGTTTTCACTGGGATTGAAGCTTCTATGGGCAAAATATCAAAAATTGTTTGAAAGATACAGCAGTTCAATTAAGTTCTAAAAGAGGAAAACGGCAGCTTCACTTTTGGGAGTGACTCGGTATTAGAGTTCAGTTATAAGATTTTGTTTTAGTTATATCAATACATGATTTTACCTTCTGTAGTTGGTAAAAATAAAATGCTTTTTTATTCCAAATGATTAAATTAGCACGTGCATAATTGATGTAATTGTTGCAATCCTGTGCCTGATGTTGGGTGGTCATGGGCAGGGATAGATGTGTTAGTGTCTGGGGAATATAGAATATTTGTAATTTTTTTCAGTTTGTGAATGGATATGAGGGATCTGGGTTAGTTACTTTTTGCTGTAAAATGCTTAAAACTACTTTGATTTTCTAAACTAAATTAATGGTTATCCATATTTGTAATTATTTTGGGCTTGGAAGATGGAACAGAGCACAGTGCCAAAATGTCAGAAAATAGATTGAGATCAATTTTTTGTTGGAAGTGTCTAAAACTTATACTAGAAAATAAATTGTTTCTACATGACTGTGTAGGCTGTAATTCGTGCCTTTCTAGTTCTTGGACAGAACTATCTCATATATCTCACTCCTTTTACCCTTGTCCTGCAAATGTGAACTGTTATATTTCAAATGATGGGCTATTAATTACTTTTCTACCCCCTGACATTTTTTTGATTCCACATATTCAACTAAGGACTTGAGATACAACAAATACTAATTGAAAGCTGTCTAGTGGATTTACATTGATTCATTAAAGATTCATGAAAGTGACCCGTTAATAGTGAAAATCTGAATTAAGGAATATTACAGTATTTGTCACTCCCACAGCTCAATTTTTAATCTAGGTCTTTAAAAAGAGAAACAGTATGTATTGTCGTGATAAAAGGAAGATAATTAAAATGTGAACCACGTAGCAATTATTTTGTGTGTGCTACATTTAGCTTTGCTTTAACCTTGTCAATTCATTTCTGGAATATTGACGGGCTTCTCTGAAGACACATTAAATAAAGAATAAAACTTCAAATAAAGTAATCAAAGCCTGTGGAAAATTCACCACTACTATGTCCATAGTACTCCAGATCTGTATCAAAAGTAATTTATTTCTCCAAAATAATACTAAACACAGAACAGGTCCCATTCCTTTGTTCAACTTACTTTGGAATAGGGTCACTTCTGCAATAGAGCGCAGAGATATAACTAAATACTTCAGAGACCTTTTTAACTTTTGTAGCAATAAAAATTAAACACCACAAAACAGTCAATAATCTGCTTGGCCTGGGTCACTAAAAGTATCAATCATCAAAAATGGATAATTCTTGTTGTTACACCAATTATAAAAAGTCATCCAAAGGTACAGCTCTGATATTTATCCCAAGTGCTCAGATACACAAATGCATGTAAACATTTACAGAAGCCATTATGTAAGCCACAAGATTACCAGGCAAAGTTAGGTATCTGTGAAGAGGTCTAGAGAGCGTTGGTTCTGAAACAAAAAGTGCAAGAGGCCCAACCTATCTGTGACAGTTCTTTATGCGTGCTCTCGGAGAACCTCACTTGTCGCGTGCTGACTTGCAAAGCAAGATTCTCAATGGACATGTGGCATCAATCACTGAGAATAGATCCTGGGAGTTCATTGGTCAATGTGTGCCAGCGCTCGATTTTCTTGTCCTTGCTCTTCAGACAGTCAAACCAATGTTTTAAACGTTCACCTTTTGCATTAATTCCAAGCGTCACCCCACCTAAGCAGAAACAGTTGTTAGGCACGTTCTGTGCTCTGGAAAATGAACGTGTTAAGGAAAATATACTAAATGAAAATCTAGGCATCAGAGGAGTTTGAAGTGAAAATATGTGCAAGATTCAAACCCATTTCGTCAACCTCTGAATAAGTTAAAATGTAAAGAATCCTTTCTACACTGAAGAGATAAATGCAAAATGATACTGCCAGTAGAATCAATTTTTAAAAATGAGATTTTTAAATTAATATTGCAATGAACCATTTTGGAATATTTAGTTTTACACTTCTTGCATAGGTTTCATCAGCATCATCCAGTAACTCTGGAGAGCTGCTTGCTTTTCTTATCTATTCAAATACTTGGCATTAATTGGGGATTCATGTATGCTACTTTAAATAGGAGCAAATGGAAACTATGATTGTGAAATTAAGAACTGCATATTTGTAATGTTCATCTCTCTAAATAAAAGTTTACAAAATCCATCTCTGTAAATAAAAGCTTACAAAAAGGTAAAGATTGACTCCAGTTATATCCTTCACCATAAGAATCTCAACAGTAGAACAACAGCCTACTGCATATTACAGTGAAGCTATGAGTAATTACAGAAAGCAGTTATTAACTAAGGTACTTAATTGTATTAACCTATTTAGTTATCTAGCAGAAAATTGACAAGCTACTTATACATAAAGCAAGTCTTACAAGGATCCAAATCAATAGTATTAATTGCACTGGATGCACAAATATGACTTCCAACATTGTAGAGGAGCACAAGTACTTGACTAAGCAACGTTACAGGGGAAGGAAAGAAGAAAGGGAGGAAGAAACTGGAAAACAAAAATAGCAAAACAAATATCTAAGATATCAATAGTGCATCTGGAATAAAAGGAAGAATGACAGAATGAGATGAATTGAATGTACAGTTACCTTGCTGAGACTTTAACTGGCCATGTGTCTTCAACACAACATCTTACTTTTCAAAAGTAATGAACAAGTTACTAAATTACTAAATCAATTTCACTCACCAATGAAGTCATTTGATTTTCCAATATCGTAATCCCAAACCGTTACTTCCAGAGTCTTTTTTGCCAAATCTGCTTGCTTGATTTCATAGCAAAATTCCTGTATTAAAAAAAGAGTAATGAACATGCATATGCTTATCATTTGCTAATTACCCTGTTTGAAATTCATGGTTATATTTTCATTGTGATCATCTGATTGATAACCAGGCAGAGCAACTCGATTTTCTGATGTATAACCTGTAAATGTTCATTAAAAGCCGGGTGGGGACACGCCCTACTGTGAAATGAATGAATTTGGAAATACAACTCAATCTTTCGTCAACTTGATCACACTTACGAATATTCAATATTTCTCTAGTTTAAGCTTCTTTAAAATACAAATTCATTTTCTCACTATTCTGTTGCAAGATGGCAGCATTGGGGCGGCACGGTGGCTCAGTGGTTAGCACTGCAGCCTCACAGCACCAGGGACCTGGGCTCGATTCCAGCCCCAGGTGACTGTCTGTGTGGAGTTTGCACATTCTCCCCGTGTCTGCGTGGGTTTCCTCTGGGTGCTCCAGTTTCCTCCCACAGTCCAAAGATGTGCAGGCTAGGTGGATTGGCCATGCTAAATTTCCCATAGTGTTCAGGGGTGTGTGGGTTAGAGGGGGATGGGTCTGGGTGGGATGCTGTAAGGGTCGGTGTGGACTTGTTGGGCCGAAGGGCCTGTTTCCACACTGTAAGGATTTGGATTCTGATTCTGATTCATTCAAGCTATCTGCTATTCACTTTTGTGAAATAATTCTGGGTCACTTTATTTGCAGTTAGCTAAATTATCACTCATTTACATTTAAGCCTTCATACAAGGGAATGAATCACAAGGATCTGCAATTAAAGAATATTTGTGTAATGGACCACATAGCCTCCAACCATGCAACTGTCATGTACAGATGTGATCATTGAATTGAGAAGATAAATTTATAGCAAATTGATACATATTTATTAACTATTAGTCAATTTGAAACATCTCCTAGTTCTTCCAAACTACAATTTACAGTGCTTCTAAACTGCTGTTCCAAATTAAACACACAAAAGTTCTGAAATTTCATCTGCTAATATTCCAATGTGATAATTAAAATCAAATTTTCACCTTAATAAATAGAAAGTTTCAGTCTGACTCCTCTGCATTTTCTGAGCACAGTTATCACATGACTATTCATAATTAGATCTATAACTAACAAAGGGTGAAAAGAATTATTGATTTCTAACAGAAAAATTCCATAGTGTCCCGGAACAAATTATTCAGTCATTTGTAAACACAAGAAAGGTATTTAACAGCCCTTATATACTTACTTTGGTTATTCTTCAGTTTTTTACAGATCTGCTACCTATGGGTCTCTCCAAGGCCTCGGTCACACCAGGTTTCAAAGGATGTACAGGGGATTTAGAGTCATGCTTCCTTGTGGATGGGGAAGTGGCAAGCTGATTTTGCCCAGCTCTTTAACATTGGCACAGGAAGCTCGTGTCTGTTTTGAGCAGAAGAGACTGCCAGCATCCTCAGACTTTACTGGAAGACAGGGTGATCCCGAAACTGGAGAAATCCATTAGAAAGAACTGATCTCTAATGTATTTCCAAGGCAACAATTGGTCCCATTGTTGTGACAGGTTACAGGAAGATACTGAGGCAGGTTAGTGAAATAACTCCAGAGGGGCCCTTTATTTACACATGGAGTGTCCTGGACACTGATGCAGCTTCCTCACAGCCAGCTCTAAAGTGAACTGAACCTCTGACACTCCTGTTAATATCTGTAAGCCAGGGCTCCCTGTTTGGACCAGGTAAACAGCCCTAGTCAGGGAACTCCCATTCAATGAGGTCCTTCTGGCTGACCTCTTTAAATTAATACAGTTAGCATGGAGGGAGTAAGGGCCTAGGGTGGAGGGTGAGTTAGAGTTGACAAGGGGGTCATAAGGGACCATATATTGGCATGAGTTGGAATGCAGTTGGAATGGGGCTATAAGAGGCCATAGAGATGGGTGGCAGCATGGGTTGTAAAAGTTGGCATGAAAGGGAAATTGAGAGTAATTAGAGGATGACAAGAGGACTACAGGGTAGATTTTTAAGAAACCAGCTAGAATGAAGCCCTGGGAAACAAGACAGGTCTTTTAAAGTGGTTGCCTTGGCATTGAGCCCACATTTGATCTGTAACTACGAGCAGCAGACTCGATTCCACCCTGTACCCACTTACTTACCCCTCCCCCCAGAACATAGGTCGTGCTATTCATGGATTGCTGAGGGTGCTGCAGGTGTGGGAAATCTCCTGACTCAAGTTGTCCATCTCAGGATCAAAATTTGGGATCTAGGTATCCCCAACTCCCAACGTTTCTGCTCATATACTAACTGCAAAGAATATCAGTGTGAAGGTTGCTCACTATTATCTCTGTAGCTGCTAGGAGTTCATGAAAATGAGAAGGACTGACCTACATTTTCCGTTCTATTTCTTTCTGAAAAATGTGTTATCTTACTGCTTGGGAAACCATTGTATCTTTTAATTCAGCATAACTGTGCTCCAATGCATTATGCAGTGCCTTGATACTCTTGCTGCATCTTTCTGAGAATTGTTTTCTTTAAGCCAAACATACCATGAAGTGGAGTTATTTAAATTAAGTTTTGTAAATACCTCATTAAATTCTGGATTAAGTGTTTTCTTTTTCACAGCTGTCTTATGTTTTGATTTCTTGTCCACATCTGGCTTCAAATAGCTGGAAGAAAGATGTATTTAAAAGTTATGTGATAGCTGTAGCATTATTAAAACTCAATACTTCACTAAACAAAAGCAGGAAAGTTCTCCTTGGTTCTGGACCAATATTTGTTCAACAACAGATTCACTGGTCAGTCTCCTTTTTTGAATCCCCATTCTCTGACTGCCTTCCTAATGCTAGGAACACGTACTTAATCCTATCCTCCTACCTCACAACTTTCTCTCCCTCCCATCTCATTGACACCAGTTTGACGTTTTAGGGAAATCACTCACCAGGAGTGGGTGCATGAGAAAATTAACAGAAACTGGGATTCCTGCACACGCTGCAGAGCAATTGGTTCCATGTCCAGAGGTTAGCCCGATTGTCAAACTTGGCAGTTGGATGCGAGTTGGTCATTAAAGGTCACTGGGCCAGCACAGTCTGTACCTGCACTGGGGGATAGGGAGGGTTTTATCAGATGGTGGGGAGGGATTGTTGGAGAGGTGATTGCTTGGGATGCGGTGCTAGGAGGTGGTCAATGGACAGGAGGTGGAAGTGTATTGGTTGGGATGCTGATTTTGGGAAATTTGCCAGCCTTAAGTGGTAGTGGAGTGGAGGTTCAGGACTCATATCCCTGTAACGGATTAATTACTTGCCCACCTCAGTTAAAGCCACAAATAGTGGGGTAGGGCTCAGGGAGCAGGCTTTTCAGACTTTAACATCCTACCTTTCACCCAAGCCTGCCTTTCTGAAGTTGAAACTCCCCCAACGAACAGGACATGGCTTCTGGAAGAAGGCCTGTCTTCTTAGCCTGGCTAAACATTTGAATAGGAACTTAATTTGGTGTTGGTACCATTATTTTTCACAAACATCATTAATTATCTACACAAAATCGTCAGACGAACACTCCGCAAGTTCCTGCAAGTTTATGCAATAAAACTTGGAAATATTACCAACTGTGAGGAGGATAGTGATAGAGTTCATAAGCACACAGACAGACTGGTAAATGATCACATCCAATTTAATGCAATTAAATACAGACTGGCAAACACTGTTAACAAGATAAGGAAAGCATAATAAAGAATATAACTATAAAGGGGATGCAAGAGCAGAGAGATCTGTGGGGTGTACGTGCGCAAATCATTGAAGGTGTCTGTGCTGTTTGAGAAAGTGGGTTTCTGGGCTTTATAAATATCAAATAGAGTGCAAAATTAAGTAAGTTACAATGAAGATTTATACATGGAAGGTTTGCTTTCAACTAGAGTATTGTGTCCAATTTTAGGATAGATTTCAGAAGGTGAGCTGTTTTTTGTGAAGAAAGTGTTGAGATGAGATTTATGAAATGTTTTCAAATCTTGAAGCATCTCGACAGACTCAGTGGGGACAAACTGCTCTCACAGGCAGAAATGTTACAATCTAGAGGACACTGATTTAGGGTGACTGACAAAAGAATAGAAACGATATGACAAAAATCTTTTTATATAAAGCGTGGTTAAGATTTGAAATACACGGGGTGTGGTGGAGGCAGATTCAAAAGTGGCTTTGAAAAGGAAACTGGGTTAATTATCTTACGAGAAAAGCAAACAGTAGGCCTACAAGGAAAAATGGTGAGGGAGTAGAACTCGCTGAGTTGCTGTCATAGAGGTAATTAGGACATATGGGCTGAATGGCTTCCATCTATAATGGAACCATTCTGTGAATGTAGAGACACCTATGTGGGCCTAAGGAGTTTATACATGAGAGGTGATGGGCTGGTGTCGGGCAGAAATTTAGAAATAGATAAATAGGAAGATGCAGTGCTCAAGGATTTGTCTTTTCAGTAGAAAATTGGAAATAGGCTTCCCATTTCTTATTACCTGTTGCATTCTGTAAAAACTAACTTCACAGTGGTTATTCTTTCTTGAGTAATGTCTTGGTCAAACTATATTCATTAATAATCTATCCAACATCAGTGCCCTCATAAGCAGGCCCTAGAAATGATTTACAGCATGATCAGTGGATTGAAAGGTTAAAGGCCCTCAGCTACCACACTAGATTTAGGCAACTTTAAACTCTAGAAAAGTACTGACTTCAAAGAGATTTAACTGAAATATGAAAGGATGAGATTTGGTTCAATGACAGATTATTCAAATTCAAACGTGTTGGGAGTGCTGGGAACTTAGCTGTAAGTTTCTTGAGCACAGACTTGACATTGGTACCAGGAAAGTCACAGAATCTTGTTGATTCTCGAGCAATTTGCCAGCCTGCAACAGGATTATCCAGACTTGTAAGTCTTCAGAAAAATTTTGATATCAGCGATATGTCATCACATAATCCCTGGAATCTGTTTGGCTGCCTTCAGGAGTTAGAAAAGAATTTTCTTGATTTCTAGCCTTAAATTTTCCTCCAATTCTCCCAGGAGTATAGCTAGCATCCTGGATTGGAGGAGACAGAGTGGGCTGCTGATATCCAAGCATTAGATCATAGATCTTAGAATACCTGCAGTGTGGAAACAGGACCTTTGGCCCAACAAGTCCACACCGAGCCTCAGAGCATCCCACCAAGACGCATCCCCCTATAACCCATCAAATCCACGGGCAGGGATAGTAGAAACTGCAGATGCTGGAGAATCTGAAATAACAAGTTGTAGAGCTGGATGAACACAGCAGGCCAAGCAGCATCAGAGGAGCAGGAAGGCTTAGACCCTTCTTCAGAAAATCTACGGGCAATTTAGCATGTCCAATCCACCTAGCCTGCACATCTTTGGACTGTGGGAGGAAACGGGAGCACCCAGAGGAAACCCACACAGACATGGGGAGAATGCGCAAACTCCACACAGACCAAGGGTGGAATCAAACCTGGGTCCCTGGCGCTGTGAGGCAGCAGTGCTAACCACTGTGCCACCCACATTCTACCACATGAAAATAAAGACTAGGTCCAATTGACCAGCTGTTCCTTGAATGAAACCACGTTAGTTGTATGTTAGGCTCCTCACCATTTCTTACTCTCACTGTCTTTGTTTTCCTCCTTTACATTGCTCAAATTACCTCTGTTACATTCTCTCTTTCTTTCAAGCTTCTCCCTCTCTTTGATCCCATCCAGCTACCTGTCCATTTGCTCTTGGCTCCCTTGCTCCTTCTGTTTAGCTGTGGGTCCAGAGCTAGCAGGATTTAAAGCACACCGGAAAACCTTGGGACCACTTAGTGAGATGACAGAGATTGCAAGCAGCAGAAATTTAAAGCAAGGGAAAGTGTTTGCCCAGCATCAGAGGGTAAAATTTAAAATAAATCAAGCATTCAACAATTGTGAGAACTTGGTCTAACTTGTTTAAACTACAAATTGCCAGAAAGAACATAGGCAGTCTGACCCTGCCAGCATCATTCCGATTCAGCTAATTTTTCAGTAAAGGGCGTTCATCCTGCACATTGCAAAACTGCATTTTAAAGTTGCTTTAAAACAAAAGCAGCCACAAGACTGCTATTGGTTACTTCAGAAAGAGTCTGGCGTTCCCATTTTCACACAAACCCAAGGAGAGTAACATGTTTTTCACTAACGTCAATAAAATTCGAATGAAATTAAAAGACATGCAACTTTTCAAAACGTGCTTTGACAGAATGCCTTTTCATTAGTGGCACCAACAAAAATCTACAGGCAATCACAGCGATCCTTCAATCCCACACAGGGTGAGCAAAAATCAATCATCCATTGCTGGAGTGCACAACGGTTTCAAGAAAATGTTTGAACACCGGGAGGAGATAAAAAGAATTAAAAGATACAGTAATAGAATAAAATACATGGACGGAAAAGGATTACCTATTATGTGAAGAAAGTAGGTCTGGAAAAAGCCTCTTGACTTAAAACAACCCAAAAATACACCAGACAATTGTCATAAAAGGAACAGGAAAGGACATTTATAGGTGTGAATGTTCCATGGCTCTTCGACTAAGACAGGAGGTGGGTGGAGAAAATTGGAGGTAAATACCCATCAGCTGGGTCCATAACACATTCATGTCTCCATGGGGTTATGGAGGAGTTCGACTGATTTAAACAAGAGTTAGCAGCTTGGTCACAGCGGGTAATCAATTCAGGCCCCTAAATATGGACATGCTCTGAAAACTGACTGATTGTACATCTGTTGCACAGGTTGCCATTGCATTGGGGATGGTGGGGGTGCTGTCAGTGAAACCATGCAATGCCTCAGTGACAAGGCCTGCAGCTATTAAAGCCAGAGGCTGCAATCTCTTTGCAATCATCCAGTCTGAAAATTGACAGTAACCAAGGCAGTGCCTGCTTCTGTGGGGAGGGTCTACCCAATTTGTAAAGGCCCCAGCTAGCTTGGCCTCCTTACTAGCCTGATTGTAGGCTGATGAATAGGAATGGGAGAGCCCTCACTCTTCCCAGCATACATCAGCAATTCCTACTTCTAGATCTGCTGATCTTTGGCTCCTGGAAGGTGTCTTCTTTGCCCTCAGTCCTTGACAGAACGCGGCTCTTGCAGGATAGCACTTCTTTTAAAACCACCCTGCTGCTGGTATTTGTGTGCTCTGGACCAAAATTTCATCCTCAGGAACAAAGTTCCATAATGAAAGTTCAGCCCAATGAGATTGTGAGCAAACAGTAATTCAAGATACACACAGAAGATATAATGCTGGTTGACAATTAAATAAGCAAGAATACAACAAATTTTATGTGAATTACATGACATGCCAGGAATTTTTAATGCTTTTACATCAATCTGTTACTGAATACTCTTAAAAAGGAGAAACTGCCACAGTCCTGAGCCTGCATGTAGAATTCATGCCTAAGTTTAACATCATTGGTTTAATGTATCAGAGCATGGATGTATTTATTGTACCAACAAATCCGGCTGCACTGGAAGTATGACAGACACGGCATGCAATGGCGATGGGTCTTCAAATATTTAGGACATGAAGTTGAAGATATAATTAAACATGGGTGTTAGTGTATTGTTACAACTATGTAGCCTTTCCTTGAGAGTCTTCCCAGTATAGTTGGTGTTCTGTTATTGCAAAGCTGAAAAGAAATCTTTTTATTAAGAGCTTCCTTCTCACTGAGCAGACCTCAGGCCAATCCCCGTCCAACAAGCTGCTCTGAAAACTCTGCTTGTATTTTGACAGCTGTGACAAACTCACAGCAGGTGAGATGATTCACAACATCCTCAAACACAATCAATATCATTCTCAGTCAAACAATCCACCGCATTCTAAAACATAAAGGTCAATTTGTTCCATCTGCCAATGCTTACACATCCTGAAAAAATTTTGGATCTGCAGTTAGATACACATCTTTTCCAAAAACAAGTCTGTTCTTCCTACCCCATCTGTACCAAGTTTCATTGAAATCTATCCTTCAGTGGCAGAGGTAAATCTTATTGAGAAAGCAATAATTGTGCAGATTAGCAGAAAATGCAAGACTAGTGAGATGTACAATCTTCTAGAAATATATTGTTCCTCTGCTATAATATTCTATGTTCTATGTACATATTACTTGATGATTGTCTGTGATGATTATTTGAATTGGTCAGTTTAAGACGTATCTGGTGGTGGATTTATTTGGTGGCAAGTTACCTGCCATCTGTTTGAATACAGTGTCATCTGCAGAGAATCTGTGATGTCAAAAGGAAAGGAAACTTCTCAAATCGGGGTTGAGGAAGGCTTGTGCAGACAGACAGCAAAAGAAAAACACAAGGAAAAAATACATTTAAATTGTACCATAAAAAGTGAGAAAAATGAGCAGACATATACATGGAATTAAGGAGCAAATATTAAATAGATAAACAGAAAATAACTAATTAGTTCACTTATTGAAAACTTGAAAACAGTACATTTTCCTCTGAGAGAATGAAATTATACACTTGTAAATTTCAGAGAGGTTGTTCAGTAGTATATATCACTTCTTAAGGCCAGCTAAAACGCAGTTACTCTAGATTGTGCAAGCTCCAACTTTTCCATGGCTAGAATGTCCTGATGTTGTACTAGCGAGTTTGGAAGCAGGTTCCCTGTAAAACTCTGAGGGTGCTTTTATTGCTGCCAACCGACCTGCCCTGGTTGAACTGCAATTGTATTGGCAATGGGTGAGGTCCACCCTAGACTCCAACTGAGTCTGGTAAGAGGTCAATTAACAGCCAAATATTTGACACAACCATCAGACCAGTCGGAACATGTTAGAGATGTGAAAAAGCCTAGCGTGTTATCCTGGTCATGACTTAAGTGGCGAAGGGGAGGGAACGCATTCTTCATGGTCCCCAATTTTTGTACAAGGGGCTCACCCAAGGTTTTCCTTGCCTGGGTTCTCTGTCCATTCTCACCCTGCTACTGAGACCACCACAGATTTCTAATCATTACCAACCATTTGGCCCCATTTCCTGTCCCTGACATGCCAACCCCTGACACCTACCACTATCCTGTCTCCAGGACTGTCCGGTTGCACTACATGTAGTTTCAGCAGTGACCACCGATATGGGTGGCACTGCTGGGCCGAAGACCTTCCAGCAAATAGATTGGTCTATGAGGTTATTCTCACTGCATTAAATAGCTAGAATGGAAAACTCTTCCACAGATTAAATTCTACCCTATTTGTGATTGAAGCGAGGATTTTACCAAGTGATAACAGTGAGTGCTGACAGACGTGCTGTGATTCGTTCAGGTATACTAAAATCCAGGTCATAATTGTGTGTGAGATGGCAGTACAGTGCTCAAGTGAATAGTTATGTCCTCATAACACACTACCCACTCAATTCAGAAAGCAAAGAGAACCCAAGCAGTAACCACATGCACTGAGCACTAGGAACAGCCCTACCTATTAAAGCATGGACCAGCAAAGGTACATGCACAGAGGTAAATCAGCATAGGATCTGTCATTAGCACAGAGATTAAACTGATTTCTCCCTAACATTTCACTTTGGATTTTCAAACATTTTTCAGGATTGTGCTTCTCATCAATACATATGACTTATCTGTTGAGATTTTCTCACAATTTTTCTTTGTTCTGGTGGTGTGCAGTATTTAACTTTAATAAGATAGGCTCAATAATTCCAAACCCTTTGATATTTGTGATTCAGAATTTCATGACCCTTGGGCTATCTGCTTGAAGTTTTCATATTGTATCCAATAAAAGAAAACCCTTAGTAATCTCCCTCAGCTTGAAGTTTGCTCTGCTAATGAAACACAGAGCCCACATGTCGCCATAGAAACCTATGCCTACCTCTCCATTAATGCTGCTTTCCTTCACACTCTGTTGGAACTAGCATCTCCCAGTCAAAATAACTTCAATATTTTTTCTAAGTAATTATGGCAGTTGAAGTAGGTACGTGTAATATGTCACATTGAAATGCTAATTCTGGCAAACATTTTGCACATAATTCACTTATAAATGCCCCGCATGAACTGTGGCGTAATTCTGAAAAGTAAAACAGGAAATATATTTCATTGAGGCCCACCAAGCTCACTCAATTCATGTGCCTAACCAGCTTCAACTGTGATACTAACGACTCAAACATCCTTAGTATTGCGGAGGTGGGTGTGTATGTATGTGTGCGTGTGGGGGTGTGCGTGTGTGGGGGTGTGCGTGTGTGGGAGGGTGAGGTGTGGGCACAAGAGTATCGGGGTAAGATAGAGAGAGAGAAGAATTAAGCAGTCCTGATCCTAACGAAAAATGGACATTTTAAACAGCTATGTTCTTTGCCCTCAGAAATATTATCTGACTAGTTCCATTCAAGAATACAGTTCTATTCAAGAATGGGTGGCACAGTGGTAGTACTGCTACCTTACAGTACCAGGGACCGGGGTTTGATTCCATCCTTGGGCGACCAAATGTATGGAGCTTGCACATTCTCCCCATGTCTGCGTGGTTTTCCTCTGGGTGTTCCAGTTTCCTCCCACAGTTCAAAGATGTACATGTTAGGTGCATTGGTCATGCTAAATTACCCTCGTGTCTAGGGATGTGCCAGTTAGGCAGATTAGCCATGGGGGTTACAGGGATAGGGTAGGGGGCTGGCTCTGGGTGGGATGCCCTTCAGAGAGTCAGTGTGGACTTGATGGGCCAAATAGCCTGCTTTCACATTGTAGGGATTCTACAAGAATATGTCTTGTGATATTTAAGTTATAGCTACAGTCAATCTTTCCCACTGTTTAAAGTCCACCACGCTTTAATTTTCATGAGCAGTGCTCCGGATGAATTCAGCAGAATGAATCATAGTAAAATCAGTCATGACTGTTTTAGAATTTCTAATTCCTAAATGCCTGGTGAAAAGTGATAAAGACCAATTCTTAGCAGAGGCCTCTGCTAACCTTATTGAACTGTAATTTAGCTGTGCTCGAAAACAGAAAACATATGGGTAAATATTCGACCATGCTGGAGGCTGTAACCTCCTGTATGACTGATATCAGATAAAATAACTTTCAGATACACAAGGTGTATATGTGAAGATAGGTTGCCAAGGATAATTGGTATACTGATCCCTTCGGCTCAGCTGTTTGAATTTATCCAACTGCGGCAAAACAAGAACTATGCCGAGTGTGTTCTGAGCTATCACATTTTTTGGAATGCATTTCAATCTAAAATGTGCAACTGTGTAATATTATAATGTATCATTATAGATGTAGAATAACACTTAAGATTAAAATTAAGATTGATGGTTAACTGGCATCACTGCATCTCCATGCCAATGACTGGCCCAATCAATCAGCATTCTCCTTACATTCTGTATAAAACAGTGTCTCTTTTTTTCCAAGTCTGTTTTTTGCATTCTAGTTTTGATCAGTGCAAAATGAAAAGCTTTGACTTCGAGTCTTCTTTTCACAGCGTTAATGTATTTCAATCTGAAATGGTTCTGAAATCTAAACAAAGGCAATTATGAGGGTAAGAACAGTGGTCTGGGAAAGCATATTCCGAAGTTTGATGTCAGATAGGCAACAGCTAGCATTTAAAGAATTAATGCATGGTTTTCAAAAACAAAACATAAATGCTTTTAAGGCAAAAACACCTAACAGTTAAAGTGAGGCAGGGATAGCTAACAAGGGAAGTTAAAGACAGCATTAGATCCAAGGAGGAGGTTTATAATTTTGCCATAAAATTGGGGATTGGGAGAACTTTAGAATTTAGCAGAAGATGGACAACAAAATTGACAAAGAAAGGAAAAATAGAATGTGTATATAAAATAATAAAGACATAAAAATCAACTGTAAAAGCTTTTACATCTAGGGATTCAACATAACAGCTTATATCAAAAGGAAAGGATGAACATGGACAAATGTGGATTCACTGCAGGCAGGACAAAAAATTTTTTATCACAAAGCAGAGAAGTGGTAGAAAAGCTAAATACATACTTTGTGCTATATTCACAGAAAAAAAACACACACGTCACTCTGAAATATTTAAGAGCTGAGGGGCTAGTAAGAGTGTGGAACTGAGATAAATTTGTATTAGTAAAAATGTACCCTTGGAGAAAGTATTGACCTTGAAGTTGACAAATCCTGTGACCTAAAGACTTTCACCCTAGAGTGTTGAAATGATAGCTACAGAGATGGAATAGAGGTCATCTTTCAAAATTCTATTAAAGGAGGGAAGAGAGAAAATGGGGAAGTACAGACCTGTTAGCCCAATGTCAATTATGAGCCACATTCTTATCCCTCAGTGCACTCTGCTGATTGGGAGAGAAGAGAATCCCACAAATAGGTGTCTAGCTCTTCATTTTGCTGGGGAAATATGCATGTGCATCATGGCAGCTTGCCCAATAATCAGCCTTTTGTTGAACATTGATAAGAAACAAGCCAATACATTCAGCCACTAGCACCAGATTACAATCTTACCATTTTCCTGGCCCAAGCCTCAGATACAGCAGGCTCCTTGTAATCACGGTGTTATATCTGACCCTGATTTGAATTTCTGACCTTTTAAACACTGCAGTAAAAAGACTGACCTCTTGCACTCCGACAATGTTGCCTACTGTAATACTGATTCAGCACTTATGCCACTGAAACCCTGGAACATGCTGTCATCACTTTCAGTTTTGATTACTTCCTGGCTGATTGCTCATAGTTTGTCCTCTGTAAACAAAGTTCAGCTGCAAATCTGCTTAACAAACCCAATTCTCTCTCATATTCTGCTCTCCCATCATTCTTGTCTTCATTGGCCTAGAGTGGATCTTGACATTCTTCTAGCTCAGACTTCAAATGCCCTTTCGTTTAAATACCTCCTTGGTCTTATTTGTCTCCTATTTCTACAAACTTCTCCAGTCCTACAAAACCTTTATAGAAATCAGCTTTCCTTTAACTCCAGTCCTTCTGGGCTTCACCACTTCCTTTTACCCCACGACTGATGGCACAGCTTTCTGTTGTCTATGTTCCACAGGGTTCCTCCCACAAACCTCTCTGCCTCTCTACCTTCCATCTGTTTTTAAACTCTCTTTGAAAATCTTCTTAACCAAAATTTCGTTCCCTCTAATAATCTCTTTGTTGGATCAGGATCTATTTTTAATGCTGTGTGAATCAACTCTTTGAAGAATACTGCACACAATCAAGACATTGTTTTTGACAATTTATATTAACATTGAAGGATTAAAATAGCCCAATATAGTAGGTAAGTGATACTTGAAGTTGGAACGATGTGATAATTAATAGCCTCTCTTATGCAGTTGTAATCAAAGGAAACAGAAGTTGGTGCATGGAAACCACCAGAGACGTATAACTACCCTAAAGTAAAGACAAAGTTACCAGAGACCCAGAGGAAAGCTCTCTCATTATAGAGAGAGATGACTTGTATTTGACTTTAATCGGGAGGATACCAAACCTCAGGCAAGGGGTAAGGTTGAGTTGGTGGGACCTTCATGGTGTGTGGAATTGAACCTATGCTATTGGCATCAGTCTGCACTGCAAACCAGCTATCTAGGCTAACCAGCTTCTCACTACCATATAAAGTTATCTGCTAATGCTAGAATATTCTGGCAGTATTTGTGATTTAACTTTTTGTGTCAGCTTTATTCTATTCACTGTCATGTAAGTCTATTAACTTAAGTACCACTGATCTCCAAAACATTTTTTCTTCCCTCCTGCAAAACCAAATTCCGATCCAAATGACATTCCTGTGTTCAATGAGTCAACAGAAAGAAACTGTTTGCAAGGCCTTTTTAGAACTGGACATTTGTGAGCAGCTGGCCACCTGGCTGTGGGTCCACACTATTACACAGAAGCTAAAATATTGAGGACAAAGGGTTAAAAGGCAATGTTCAAAAGCTAATACTTAATATGATATTGTTTACGGCATTTTTTGAAATGACTATCATATTCTGGCTGACATCTGAAATACTTCGCTGCACTGTAATCTGCAATGTCATTGGCTTATCACAATTGTGGGAGGTAGAATAGATTAGGTGATAGTAATCACACAAAGGTCAACAGATGTGATATTCCATAAGTAAATGAAAGTTCCACAACTGAGATATTACCATTTGCACTAGAATTATGTTTGTCTAGTGCAATCTTTCTCTCTACTGCCTTTCTTAAGCTCTCTGAGTCATGGTCTCACATCAACAAACTCAGTTGATAGAACAGTTGCAGCTCAACAGAGAAAGTTATAACACAGTGACAGAGTAACCATTTATGAAATAAACTTTTGGTGACAGTTGTGGGAAATTACACTTTAGAGCTCACAGTCAAAAGATATACTATTTGTAGAATCACATTCAAAAGCATCATACTTTGACTAGTTTTAAGACATCTATATCCTGATTGATCTGATTTTTAGTCCCATTCATATATTTGTCAAGATAGAGAAGGAAGCAGAGTACCTTGAAAGATTAGAAATCCAATTGTTTTATCTCTGGACTTTGAGTTGCTTTATGTCTCAATGATTTAAAAAAACTACAAAACCGCCAAGGGAGTCAACATAAGGACTTAGCACAACAGGCAATTACCATCAAAGTACATTTTTATTCATTCTACACGCCTGGCTCTCTTATATCACCTTTGGTCAAAGTACATGCAACAGGTAATGAAAGTGGAATCCCATGCTGCAGTATAGCTAACAAACCATGATCATTATGTAAAAGATGTGTTACAAATGCCTCAACATTCCATATTAAAATGCATCTTTTTGTTCAGCTGAGGTTTGTATTCTTGACTACGTGTGCATTTCTGCCTGTGATGGGCATGTGTTGAACCTCCAGGGCTTACTCTGAATCAAGCAGGCTGTCAGGACTATGCTAGCAAAGCTTTTAAACCAGATGACAATTTGATACATTCATCTAACGATTATTTATATCTTATATAAAATAAAATCTTGCTTACATCACATGCTTTGTTCATCACACTTGCTCTTGATAATATCATACCTTTGTTGTTACACTTTGATTAGTTCAAAGTAGCAAATTGAAGTTGAAGAGCTGGAGGACAACTGAAAGTGAGCAAAATGGTCTGAAAAATATATAGGAGGAACTACTAAGGATTTATATGAAAAAAAATCCATGCGGAAAGACCGATAAAAAGTTGCCAAATTAGTCACTCCAAATACATTGAGCTAAATCTTGTTGCTGTGAGTTGCATTTTTTCTGCACCATTAAACTCAAACATTTTGTACATACGTTGTTGCAAATGTATTCGGCTCACAACGTGGTGACAGCTATAGGACAGTAAGGATCTCAGCGAACAATGGGGCCAGCAGTATATCTTCTTAACCAATGAGTTGCAAGAGCAGGGAAAGAAAAAAAAATTACAAGAACGGGTGAATTAGGAGTGAACTAGTTCCAAATCAGTACAGTAAAATAAATAAAATGAAAGGAAGCTGGGATTAAGATAGAAAATTGACAGAGGGAAATTTTTAAAAAGACTTTTATTGTTTTATAAAGAACTTAGCATCTGAAGGTCCATGACTGCACAGTTTAACCTGTTCTTTTATAGCTAGAGAGTTTATTGGCATTGCATTAAAATGATCACCTTGTTAAAAAGATAATTCCTGGGTTAAATACTAGTTTTAACTTTCTGTGACAAATTAAATGGGTGATTAATTAAGCAACGCTTAAAAATAACAGGGAAATGATGGGTGCAATAATGTTTGGGAAGTAGCATAAAAATCAACCAATAAGCATTTGTGTGATGTAATAGTACGGTCCTTACCTTTGGACCAGGACAACTGGATTCAGGTTTCACCTGACCCAGGCATACATCATAATATATCTGAACAGACTGATTAAAAATATTGGTCATTGATTTCTGGAAATGCAAACTGCAATGAATCCTTTCGACATACTCCATGCAGTTTATTGTAACCAAAATAACACTTTAGTTTATCTGTTAGATTAAGGTGGTGGAGGGGGTTGTTATTTAGTGTGAAATTGGGAATCAGTTGTTTGGTCAGTTCTAGTGCTTAAAGGGTTGCTTTGCACTGTTCTCTTAAAATATGGTCAGGGAGAGGGATTTTGCAGTGTTGGA
Source organism: Ginglymostoma cirratum (assembly GCA_024137785.1). NCBI lineage: Eukaryota > Metazoa > Chordata > Chondrichthyes > Orectolobiformes > Ginglymostomatidae > Ginglymostoma > Ginglymostoma cirratum. Next base: position 6,216,011 of record JAHRHZ010000066.1, read on the forward strand.
GATCCAGTGACTTCTGTATTCAAGAAGCTAGATATTGTACTCTAGATAATCCAAATACAGCTACTGGTTCTAATTACTTATCAAATATCAATTCCTTTTCATCCAGGGCACCTGCCCTGATGGATTGATATTGGTTTTTGCTCCCCAACATCATGTTTAAAAATGTTCTCATTCTCAAAGTTAAATTGCTTCCCATTATGGCCCAAAAAGCAATCTCCACCCTCCCCATTCACACAGCTACTTCTTCCCCATCCAGAAACATAGAAAATAGGAGCAGGAATAGGCCATTCAACTCACTGAGCTCACACTGCTACTCAACATGATCATGGCTGATCCCTTATCTCAACACCATATGTGTACACTCTCCCTATACCTCATGACACCTCTTGCCTCTAGAAATCTGTTTCTATCTTAAATACATTCAGTGATCTGGTCTCCAAAGCCTGTGTAACTTGTTTACATCACTTGCTTGGATGGTCCAAGAAATAATCATAGAATTCCTACAGTATGAAAGCAGGCTGTGCAGCCTATTGGGTCCATCCGCCCTCAAAAGTGCATCCCACCTGGACCCAAACCCTTATCCGTGTAACCCTGCATTTCCCATGGCTAATCCACTTAGCTTCCGCATCCCTGAAAACTTTGGGCAATTTAGCATGGCCAATCCACCTAACCTGCACATCTTTAGACTATGGGAGGAAACCAGAGCACTTGGAGGAAATCCACAGGGAGAACGTGTAAACTCCAGACAAATAGTCACCTGAGGCTGGAATCAAACCTGGATACCTGGTGCTGTGAGGCAACAGTGCTAACCACTGAGCCACCGTGCTGCCCTTGCAAAGGGAAAGTGACCAGATAAATTACTCTGCCAGTTACCATCCTTCATTGTTCTTCCTTGCCCTCTCTGCAAACATTGATAAGTTGACCATATCACCCTCTCGTAGCATCTCTACACCAATGATCAGGAGACCCTCATACTGTCCCTGGTTACAGGTAGAACACCTCCAGCAATAGTAGGAATCGCCGATGCTTGAGAATCCGAGATAACAAGGTGTAGAGCTGGATGAACACAGCAGGCCGAGCAGGAAAGCTGACGTTTCCGGTCTAGACCCTTCTTCAGAAATGGGGGAGGGGAAGAAGATTCTGAAATAAATAGGGAGAGAGGGAGAGGCGGATAGAAGATGGATAAAGGAGAAGATAGGTGGAGAGGAGACAGACAGGTCAAGGAGGTGGGGTTGGAACCAGTAAAGGTGGTTGTAGGTGGCGAGTTAGGGAGGGGATAGGTCGGTCCAGGGAGGACGGACAGGTCAAGGAGGCGGGATGAGGCTAGTAGGTAGGAGATGGGGGTGGGGATTGAGGTGGAAGGAGTGGATAGGTGGGAGGAATGGTTGGGGAGGCGGTTACGAGCTGGGCAGCTTTTGGGATGCGGTCGGGGGTGGGGAGATTTTGAAACTTGTGAAGTCCACATTGATACCATTGGGCTGCAGGGTTCCCAAGCGAAATATGAGGTGCTGTTCCTGCAACCTTTGGGTGGCATCGTTGTGACACTGCAGGAGGCCCAGGATGGACATGTTGTCCAAGGAATGGGAGGGGGAGTTGAAATGGTTCGTGACTGGGAGGTGCAGTTGTTTGTTGTGAACCGAGCGTAGGTGTTCCACAATGCGGTCCCAAAGCCTCTGCTTGGTTTCCCCGATGTAGAGGAGGCCACAACGGGAACAGCGGATACAGTATACCACATTAGCAGATGTGCAGGTGAACACCTGTTTGATGTGGAAGGTCTTCTTAGGGCCTGGATCCAACACATCATCCTCCGACACTTCCGCCATCTGCAATCTGACCCACTACCAAAGACATCTCTCACTCCCCACCCTTATCTGCTTTCTGGAGGGGCCACTCTCTCCGTGACTCCCTTGTCCGTTCCACACTCCCCAACAGCCCCACCACCCCCGGCACTTTTCCCTGCAACCGCAGGAAGTGCTACACCTGCCTCTACACCTCCCCCCTCACCCCCATCCTAGGCCCTAAGAAGACCTTCTACATCAAACAGATGCACATCTGCTAATGTGGTATACTGTATCCGCTGTTCCCGTTGTGGCCTCCTCCACATCGGGGAAACCAAGCAGAGGCTCGGGGACCGCTTTGTGGAACACCTATGCTCGGTTCGCAACAAACAACTGCACCTCCCAGTCACGAACCATTTCAACTCCCCCTCCCATTCCTTGGACGACATGTCCATCCTGGGCCTCCTGCAGTGCCACAATGATGCCACCCAAAGCTTGCAGGAACAGCACCTCATATTTCGCTTGGGAACCCTGCAGCCCAATGGTATCAATGTGGACTTCACAAGTTTCAAAATCTCCCCACCCCCGACCCCATCCCAAAAGCAGCCCAGCTCGTACCCGCCTCCCCAACCATTCCTCCCACCTATCCACTCCTTCCACCTCAAGCCCCACCCCCATCTCCTACCTACTAGCCTCATCCCGCCTCCTTGACCTGTCCAACCTCCCTGGACCAACCTATCCCCTCCTTAACTCCCTAACTACACTCACATTTACTAGCTCCAACCCCGCCTCCTTGACCTGTCTGTCTCCTCTTCACCTATCTTCTCCTTTATCCATCTTCTATCCGCCTCCTCCTCTCTCCCTATTTATTTCAGAATCCCCTTCCCATTCCCCATTTCTGAAGAAGGGTCTAGACCCAAAATGTCAGCTTTCCTGCTCCTCTTATGCTGCTTGGCCTGCTGTGTTCATCCAGCTCTACACCTTATTATCTCACACCTCCAGCAATGTTGCCTGCCCCAGTACCGTCACCCCTACAATTCCCCAAGGATAAGTTCTTGGTTCCCTTCTCTTCTTTAGTTTTATACTGTCTTTTAGCAACTTCATCTATCAGCATAGGGACATGCTAACTGGTGACACTTCATCCTATTCTCTCCATTTCTCTGACTTCCTCCACTGTATCAATGCAGGCAGGCTATTTTTCCATTTAGTCAGTCTTGGATTAATGAGTACCCTCTAGCTAAGCACTGATGAGTCTAAAGTGATTGTTTGTGGCTCCTGCCACAGCCTCTTTGCTCCCAATTAGAACCTTCACTGCAGCCATTGTCTCAATCTGCCTCAGACTGCAACCTCACAGAATCCTATACAACCATATGCTGATGTTTTAAGTCCCTTTAGGTGTTCAGATGCAAAATCATTGATCTGAAATGTGCACTCTCACCCGCAAATATAATTTAACCTGTTGACCATTTTCAGTATTTTTCTTTGTTTTTATTTCTAGCATCGGCATGATTTTGTTTTAAGAATGTTCCATTTCCTTGAATGTGATCCTTTGGTGATCCTGGCTGTAGCTTCCAGCTGATGTTACTGCTTCAGTCCGCAGTCAGTGCATTCATAATCTGGAGCTTCAAACTAATGTTCTTGGGACTTGGGTTTGAATCCCACCATGGCAGATGGTGAAATCTGAATTCAATAAAATCTGGAATTAAAAGCTGGTCTAATGATGACCAGTAACCATTGTTGATTGTCATTAAAAACCCATCTAGTTCACTAATTTCCTTTAGGGAAGGAAATTTGGCCTTATCTGGTCTAACTCACATGTGACTCCAGATCCACAGCAATGTGGCTGACTCAAATGAAATGCCCTCAGTTTAAAGCCAATTAGGGATGGGCAACAAATGCTGACCTTGCCAGTAACGCCCACATTCCATGTTCAAATAGGAAAAAAAAACTCTCACAAGACCATCATTACAATGGCAATAAAATCAGAGTGATATCAAACATGTTGATGGTTCTCTTTCACCCAATTTAAATGAAAACAGAGCCAAGATCTACCTCTCCGTTACAAAATTTGGTCTTGTAGTTGGTACAGTGTCATGACGGTACCCTTCTCTATATTACCCCACGTTTACATGGATGCTATGCCTCTCCTCTTCATCTTCAATTTGTACTGGCATTCTTTAATGCCTCATCTCCACAAACTACACTGACTGTCTTCAATCCTCCACAAGCCATGAGACTCTCTTCAATCCTCCACAATCTATGTGACTCTCTTCAATTCCCCATAGATTGTGCTGGCACATTCCTTCGCCCTCTTTTCAAAATTTAATTGTTGGTTTCCTGTGTCTTGAATCTACATTGACACATTTCTTCCTCACCACATTTCCTGCTCTTTCTGTTTTGCTGGTGTGGCTTTCCTTCACTCTTCTTTAGGTTATGATGATATTCTTCTTCCTCCCCAGCTAATGATGGCTTGTCTCCTCCCATTCCTAGTCTACGTAGGTGCCACAAAAATGAAACATCACTGCCTTTTATTTTGGTTTTGTAGAAGTAATTTTAGTCATTAGGAGTTAAACATTTATCATTAAATTATGGAATCTGACAACACAGACAGGCCATACAACCCATCTTACTTTGCCAGATTTGGGAGGAGATACCTAATTGGTTCCACTCACCAGCTCTTTTCTTTTCAAATATATTTTAAAGTTCCTCCTGAAAGTTATTGTTGAACTGGCTTTTAACACCTTTACCCAATCATAACAATTTGTGGGATAAAATGATGTCTCCCAGCCTACCTAGGTTCTTTCATCAGTGATTTTAAAAGGACCATGATGTTGATCTTCATTCCATTGACTACAAAGTTGGATGGAGAACCTAATTTACTTTTGAAACAGTGCAGCATAAAGAGTAATTTATTCAGTTTATGTGTAAGACAGTCAGTTATTTTAAAACGTGACAGTTGGTCAAGTCCAGGAAGTCTTCGTTGCTATTCTTGAACTATTTAAGCAATGGTTGTTTGATGCACTGAGTCATTAGGCAATGTATACTTTAAAGAGATATAGATCAAATTACCATAGTAGCCAGAGTGCTAAGTAATTTAGCACCACAAGATAGAGACAGCGTGATTTTCATTTTATTAATAGAATTGAAACATGAGGTGGAATCTAACACCTCTTCATGGCGGGTTTGGGGTTGGGGGTGGGACAGGAATCCTATTGGCTGGGAGGTGTCGGTGGTGGATTCTGCCACCCTTCCAGTTCCACCCCAGTAAAGACTGTGCCAGGGAGGATCATGGAGGGTCTGCATATTAACATAGTGGCAGGTGGGGAAATCGCCATGTAGGAAGCTAGACAGGCAAACCTGTGCTGTGATAGGAAATAATAACTGATGATCTTCAAACATTGGGATGTGATACTTCTCTTAACCCCCATGACATACAAATGAGACACAGGTCAGGTACACTGAAGAATTCAATGAACTTTTATCACAGCTCATGGTATCTTGATATGTACATTACAGTCACAGACTCTGGGCTCAAGCCAAGTATTTGGATGTACTGTAGCACACATCCCTCAGCATGTCATGCTCCAAGAGGACTCAGTAAGATGGAGACTGAGAACTTTATAACATTACGGCACATGCTATGATACAGTGTTGGCATCATGAGCATGTCTCTTAAAGATATATCACACACCTGCTACAAGACATAACACTGCAGTGTAGGGTGAATGCAGGAATCCTCATCAGGCACTTGGACCCTGCAAAACTATCATCAGAGATAAAAGGTACTGCAGATGCTGGAGAATCTGAGATA
>JAHRHZ010000066.1:6221999-6237834 GCA_024137785.1 Ginglymostoma cirratum
AGCAGGATTTGATGCGCCCACCCCATCTGAGTAGCAGGAAGCAAAGAACTGATGTCATGTCAACTGGTGTCTCATCCACACACTAGTCTCAACCCTCAGACACCTATTCTAAAAATGAGTATTGATGCAATTGTTGAGAAAAGGATATTTGACATGCTCCTTATCATGAGTCAAACAAACATAAAAGTTAGAAGGGAAAGGCCAAGTATTCAAACAAAACCAAGACCAACATTAATATGTTTTCTTTACGTTAAGCATCAATTTTTTTCATGACTTTTAATTTAAATGGAACGTGTTTTTAATTTGGGCACTGGATTTTTTTTAAATAAGTAATAATGTTATGGTATTTTCAACAAGCATTGAAATATTTTCTTGTGAATTATCGTAATTTGCATAATCAGTGTTCTGCTTGGCCCAGCATGTTTAATATTCACCAGTTGAAGCCTTGTTGGTGATCCATTTCCAATAAATCTCTCTAATAGTTGGACTGGAACACAGACTGCAATACCCCAAGGGTAGATTTTTGAAAGCGTTTTATCATAAATTATGTAGGAGCTGTTAATCCCAGAAATCATTCCCACATCTGTCGCTTCAAGTAAATGGCCCTAATTTATGTCCAGAGAGGGAAACAAGCCATTTCTTAACTGACATGGAATACAAATTAGTGTTGGCAGGGCTACAATCTACAGATATATTGCAAGACAAAGAGTTATTGAAAGCTCATAAGCAACAGAAAACATTTGCCATAGATTCATTTCCACAATTTTCTATACTGTATGTATCAAATTAAAAAACATTTGTTGGGGAAAATAAATACTGCTGACGAATACTCAGCAGCCCCTTCTGCTTTTTTATTCCCCGTTATTTACCTGGCAGTGGAGATGCCCATCAACAGCAGGAAAACCTGCAAAAAGCCAGACCATGGAGATCTTGCAGCAGTTAACAGGAGCGCCTCATGGGATTTTATATTTTCTTTCCCCCGGCTGGCGGTCAGCCAGATTGTGAAGCTGACTAGCTGCCAAGTGGGAAAGCCTGCGGTAAGCAATAGCATTGAATTGCAGGCTCAACCCTTGTACAGAGCAAGAATCTTGGAATGCTGAACTGTGGGGGAAGGTTTAGAGATGTTGCAGATGGCTACGGGGAGATTGCGGAGGAAAGAATGGTCACAGCAGAGGAATGAAGACATTGAAGGGTAATTGGGAGATTACAGAGATATGATAGATTGCTGGCTCTGCAATCAATGTAATTATCAGGTTAGAAAAAGTTATATGGGAGATTATAAGGTCACAAGGGATATTGGACAGATCATTAGGGATCAGAATCTCACATAGGAGACTGCGACAGGAGAAGCATCAAAGAAATCACCAGCAGACCAGGAGATTCATGGGGGCTCTCAGGCAGTTCTCAGGGGCAAGAAGTATATGTGGAATAGGATTTTTGTAGAGTCTCGAGGGGAGTTCAAGGGAGGTGTAAGGGTGATTGCAAGGATTCTATCTGAGATTATAAAGATCTCCAGAGGAGAAAGCAGGAACTAAGTCGTTAAACTGGGTTTGTTGACCAAGTCAACAAGAGAGAAAGAACTTACTTGACCTTGTCCTCGCCAATCTACCTAAAGCCGACGCATCTGTCCATAACTAAACTGAGAGGAGTAGCCACTGCACAGTTCCTGTGGAAATGAATTTCTGACTCCACACTGAGTGTACTCTCCATTGTGCTTTGTCACACTAGCACTGTGCTAAATAGGATAGATTTTGAATTGCTATTGCCAGGATGCCATCAGGGCCCAGTGGTATTCAAAGGCTTCAGCCCTTTCTTGGTACTTTGTGGAGTGAATCAAATTGGCTGATGAGTGGCATGTGATGTTCAGGAGCTCTGGATCATCCACTTGACACTTCAGGCAGAAGATTGCTGCAAATGCTTCAGCATTCTTTTGCATTGGGCCCATTGCCGAATATGGGGATAGGCATCTCCAGTGAGTGGCTTAATTGTCCACCATTGCAATAACTCCTACAAGATCCATGGGAATCACTAATTAATCTACCTGTTGAATATGAGCTCCCTTGGTAGCAGGCAAAAGCCTGCCTAGCTGGAACTCATCACCTGTGTCCTTTATTAAGCACCCCCCAAAAAATGAGGTAATGACGGCATAATGGTTGTCAATGGGCTAGTAATCCAAACCGCTAGGTTAATGTCCTGTGGAACAGGGGTTCAAATCCCATGATGGTGAGATTTCATTTTGGGACCTTCTTGTAGCACAGTGGTAGTGTTCCTACCCCAGAGCCCAGGTTCAAATGCCACCTGCTCGAGATGTTTACAATAAGATTTCTGAACAAGAATGATTAGAAAAATCAGTTAAAATTGAACAGTAAGAAATAAAAGAAAACAAAGCAGACCCAGATGGCTTGCATTGCCCATAACAGACTTTGTTTGTAAATACTTGATTGGCTAAATGTGTGATTAGAGTCATAGAGCTGTGCAGCATGGAAACAGACCCTTCAGTCCAACTTGTCCATGCTGACCAGATATCCCAAACAAATCCAGTCCCATTTTCTAGCATTTGGCCCATACCTCTCTAAACCCTTTCAATTCATATGCCCATCCAGATGTCTTTTAAATGTTGTAATTGGACCAGCCTCCACCACTTCCTCTGGCAGCTCACTCTATACATGCAACATGCTCTGCATGAAAAAATTGCCCTTTTGGTCCCTTTTAAATCTCTCCCCTCTCACCTTAAACCTCAGTCCTCTAGTTTTGGACTCTCCATCCCAGTAAAAAGACCCTGGCTATGCATCATACCCCTCAAGATTTTATAAACTTCTATAAGGTCACCCCTCAGCGTCTGAAACTCCAGGGAAAATAGCCCCAGCCTATTCAGCCTCTCCCTATAGCTCAAACCCTCTAACACTGGCAACATCCTTGTAAATCTTTTCTGAAGCCTTTCAAGTTTCACAACATCCTTCCTATAGCAGCGAGAACAGCATTGAATGCAGTATTCCAGAAGTAGCCGAACCAATGTCCTATGTAGCCACGACATGACATCGAAATTCCTATAATCAGTGCACTGACCAATAAAGGCAAGCACACCAAATGCCTTATAAAAACGGAAGTTGCTGGAAAAGCTCAGTGGGTCTGCCAGAATCTGTGAAGAAAAAATCAGAGTTAACGCTTTGGGTCCAGTGGTGACCCTTCCTCAGAACTTAGATTTTTCTCAGATTTACAGCATCCGCAATTCTTTTGGTTTTTATACCAACCACCTTCTTCACTATCCTGTCTGCCTGGGGAACTCCACTTTCAAGGAGCTGTGAATCTGCACTGCAAGGTCTCTTTGTTCAGCAACACTCCCCAGGACCCTTACCATTAGGTGTATAAGACCTGCCCTGATTTGCTTTTCCAAAAAGCAGCACCTCACATTTGTCTAAATTAAACTCCACCTGCCTCGCCTTGGCCCATCAGCCCATCTGATCAAGGTGCATCAAGATAGTTTAAAAAAAAGGGGGAAAAAGGTAACTGTGTTTTAGTGGGGGGGGGGGAAGATTGTTAAGTTATGTACTTCAGAGCGCAAAAAAAATGCAGTTCTGCAGAACTGCTTGCCCCAGGCTGGGACTAGCCTATGTACACCACGAGTACTAGTCCCATTTTGGTGCTCCACAATAAACAACGTTCCTTTCCGAGCAGGTTTCCTGAGTTATTACAACCAGATCCATGATTGGACGTGGCAGGACTGCAGAGTTTGGATCTGATACAAACAGAAGTTGCTTGAGAAACTCAGCAGAGAGAAACAGAGTTAACATCTCGAGTCTGGTATGACTCTTTATGTCAATGAGGAACACCAGACACCCGTTCTGAAGAGGTCATTCTGGACTCGAGATGTTAATTCTGTTTCTCTGTCCACAGACGCTGCCAGACCTGCTGGGTTTCTCCAGCACTCCCTACGTTTGTTTCAATGAATTACCTTAAATGGCTGCCCACCTCTGCTGCTTCTCCTGCCTTTAGGAACATCATACCCCAGTGGGAATGTGTCAGCTTTCCCTTCAGCACCTTCCATCGTTGTTTAACCACCTCTGCCATTTCCCAGCCCATTGCCAAATCCAGCCGACTGCCTCACACATTGGACAGGACAAGAGAGGTGGTGGGGAAGTCAGTGTATATATGGAGCTGAAACAAAGTTGCTGGAAAAGCTCAGCAGGTCTGCCAGCATCTGTGGAGGAGAAAACAGAGTTAACGTTTCAGGACCAATGACCCTTCCTCAGAACCCTCCCCTTTTGAGCTGAGCTTTCCCAGCAACTTTGTTTTTGTTCCTGATTTACAGCATCCGCAGTTCTTTTGGTTTTTATATATGGAGCTGTTTGGATGGTGTCGCTGAGGGACAGCACGTCAATGTGAAATATGCCAAGTATGGAGTCTTTGTGGGGTTTGTGGGCAGAGGGAACAATGCAGGAACTGGAGAACAAGCAATCACAGGTGATTGTCTGGCAATGACTAGATGGGAAAGAATGGAACACGATTAGTGAAACCCCACCCAATTGGACAGTGGGGAAGAAATGCGCGGTGCTATAGCCAACTGTATCAAAGCTGCAGACAGGTTGAGAGTGGTGAGAAGGGATAGTTACCATGGCTACATACAATGGATGTCACTTATGACTTATTGATTTGTACCAGGCCTCATTTCTCCAGTATATTGTTTCAGAGAAATGAAAGAATGATCCATATGAAAAGAAATATTGTCTGCAACACAACTGGATGCTATTATTATATCCTGGAGTCACTTTATTATGGAAGTTAATTCAGGACAATGTAAATCCAAAATAAAATGAACAAAATATTCATGGGATGAACCTATGAAGATATCTGTGGCAGATGGGAATGTAATTCGAGATAACACGGTGTAGAGCTGGATGAACACAGCAGGCCAAGATGCATCATAGGAGCAGGAAAGCTTGACGTTTCGGGCCCAGACCCTTCATCAGAAATGGGGGAGGGGAAGAGGGTTCTGAAATAAATAGGGAGAGAGGGGGAGGCGGATAGAAGATGGATAGAGGAGAAGATAGGTGGAGAGGAGACAGACAAGTCAAAGAGGTGGGGATGGAGCCAGTAAAGGTGAGTGTAGGTGGGGAGGTAGGGAGGAGATAGGTCAGTGGGAGAGAGATCCCCTGAGGTTTGTCCGGAGGGAGGAGGGTAACTTCTTCAGGGTAGGCATTCTGGGAAGAGGCTTCACAGTTGGGTTAAAATTGTATCAGAGAAAATAGAAACTGCAGATGCTGGAGAATCCGAGATAACAAGGGGTAGAACTGGATGAACACAGCAGGCCAAGCAGCATCATAGGAGCAGGAAAGCTTCACGTTTCGGGCCTAGACCCTTCATCAGAAATGGGGGAGGTTTCCAGTGACTGAAATGTATTTATGCATAAAATGTTTCTAGAAAATTCTACATAACCATTTGCAGAGACATGGCTTCAGAATAATGCAAGGAATGGCTACAGGTAACATTCCCTCTAAGCTGTTTAGTCATGTGTGGGACTGCTCAGAGGTTCCGCACACTCTGATCAATATGAAAACGCATTGGCTTCTGGTTCTGGAAGCCACTTCCACGTATGGGCCTTGAAGATCTGCGAAGAAAAAATAATGAGAGAGAATGTAGCCTCCTTGGTGTTGATTTGCCCTTGACATGTAAAGGATACAGGGCATTGGGAAGGGCAGGCAGTTCAGAAAAGGGGGTGGGATGGCTCTGTTAACTCATGATGCTATTAGCACAGCAGTGAGGGATGACCTAAGTTGAGGAAACCGTTTGGGTCAGATGAGAAATTATAGAGACACAAGGTCATGCGAGAGAGCTTGCCAGAAAGGCATGGTGGTAATTCCAGGAGTTTGTAACCTACATACAGATGGAAAATCAGATGGGTGAAAGTAACCTAGATGAACAGCTCATATAATGTTTGCAGAATGGTTTTTCTAAAACAGAATGTTCTAGAGCCAGACTGCAGGCAATACTAGACTTGGTACTGCACAATGAGAGAGGATTAATTAATGATCTTGTAGTGAAGTTACCCCTGGGTAGTAGCAACCATAATATGATTAAATTTTACATTACAGTTGAGGAAAAGAGGAATGAGTCTGACATTACTTTTCTCAAATTTAAACAGGGTCAGTTGATAATGGCACAAAAGCAGAGTTGGCTGAAGTTAATTATTAGATTAGGTTAAAGGATAGGTCAATATAGAAGCAATGGCAGATGTTCAGGTGGATATTTCAGACTACACAGAATAGATGATTTACAAGGAGTAATGAACATTCCAAGGGATGAATTAAAGATTGTATAAAACTTAAAAAGAGCCATCATTATGTAAAGACAGGTAGCATGTCAGAACCTTAGATAGAATATAAAAAAAAGCAAAGAATGATGAAAGAGTTAAGGAGGGAGTACGAGAGAATGTTAAGCGTAAATATAAAAACAGATAAGATTTTCTATAACCATTTTAAAGAGAAAAGAATTAACAAAGTGAATGTTATATCTATAGAGAGTGAGAATCAATAATGGAAAATAAGGAGATAGCAGATGAATTGAACAGCTATTTTGTCTTGGTCTCCACTATAGCAAAAACAAGTAACATCTCAACAAATAGCTATAAATCAGGAAATGGAGTCAGGGAGGAACTCAGAAAAATTAGAATTACCAAACAAGCTGTACTAAGTAAATTGCTGGAACTGTGGGCTAAAAAGTGCCCAGGTCTTATTGGACTTCGTCCTATGGTCTTAAAAAAATGGCTCGTAAGATAGTTGATGCATTGATCTTAATTTTCCAAAACTCCCAAGATTCAAGGAAGGTCCCATTAGATTGGAAGAGATGTAACTCCTTTATTCAAAAAGGAGGCAGTGAGAAAGCAGGGAATGGCCAGCCGGCCTAACATCTGTCAAAGGGAAAATGTTGAAAGCTATTACTAAAGAAGGTAGAGCAGGGCACTAAAATAATTGCAAGCTAATCAGACAGACAGTTTTGTGAATGGGAAATCATGCTTAATCAATCTATTGGAATTATTTGAAGAAGTAACATGTTGTGGAGGACAACTAGTGGATGCAGTGAAGTTAGAATTCCAAAAGGCAATTGGTAAAGTTCTATATCAATGGTTATTGTGGAAAATAAACATTCACAGTTTAGAGCTAACACGTTGGCATGATTAAAAGGTTGGCTAGCTGCAGGAAACAAAGAGTAGGCATAAATTGGTCTTTTCCAGGTTGACATGATATAATGAATGGTGTGCCACAGGGATCAGTGCTAGGATATTAACCATTCACAATTTACATAAATGATTTGGAGGAAGGTACGGAAGAAATGGTAAAAATGGCAGATAACACCAAGATAGGCCACAAAGAGATATAGAAAGGTTAAGTGAGTAGACAGACATGTATCAAATGGAGTGTAATATGAAAAAACGTAGAATTGTTCATTGACAAAATTAAACATATTATCTAAATAGTGAGAGGTTGCAGAACTTTGATATATAGAGGGATCTGGGTATCCTAGTATGTGAATCACAAACAGTTTGTATTTCAGGTACAGTAGGTACTGGGTAAAACTAATAGAATGTGATCTTTTACCATGAAGGGGAACTAAGTAGAAAAGTTAATGTCTTTCTTCAGTTATACTGGGCACTAATGAGATCACACCTGGAGTACCACCTACATTATTGGTCACTTACATTTAAGGGAGCATTGGAAGCAGCTCAGAAAACGTTTACTGAACTAATACCTGAAATAGGCTTGTTTGAGGAAAGGTTAGATGGCCTAGGCATGTATCCACTGGAGTCTAGATGAGAGTAAGAGATGACTTGATTGAAAGATGTAAAATTCTGACAGGTCTTGACAGCAGAGATGTGGACAGGATGATTCCTCATGTCAGAGAATCTAGAAGTACGAGTCTGTATTTAAAAATCAGAGCCTTTCATATAAAACAGTGATGATGCAATTTTTTTTTCAAAGGGACGTGAGGTTTTGGAACTTGCACCCTGAAAAGATGATGGAAGCAGCCTGCATATTTTTAAAGCAGAGGTTGATAGATTCTTGTTAAGTAGTGGGTCAAAACATCATTGGGGTAGGCAGGACTATGGATTTGACTTTACAATCAGATCAGCAAGCACTAAATAGTGGAACAGTCTCGAAAGGCTGAATGGCTTAATTCTGGTCTTGGTTCGTTAATTTGTGTTTATAAGAAACTGATTGAGTCTGTCAGTATCAACAATGTGTAACATTTTAACTTCTTGTTATTCATGTAAAAGTACTTCCATAGCTTAGCTGTACTTTAGCAATATGTAAATTATGTTTTATAACTAAAATTATATTTTAGTTAAAATTTAGTTTTAATCAGCATCAGACACTATGATAATAGAGGATTCTTGCTTGTTAATGACTTTATTAACTACAGATGTCATCTCAACAACGTGCAGCGTCCTATTCTACCAGCCGCCACGGGCAAACTGGATGCTGAGAACTCTTGACATGCAAGTTACAGCAGGTACTGGGTGACTTCAGCTCATTGCTGGCTGTGAAGAGTTCTGGGTTAGTCACAACCACAACAGCATCTCGGGAGACTCTCGACCAGCACTGGCCACATGAACCCTACATCCATGGAAATTGGCATCCGACATGTGCCAGCCTCTATGAACCCTCACAGGACATCTCCGATCCACTTATAAGGCAATGCCGCACTTCAGGTTGCATTCACAGCTATCAATATAATACTGCAGCAAGGACACTGAGTACTCAGGGGCATGCACTCAACTCATGCTGCATCTCTGGGCTGTTTGCTTGCTGTCTTAGTGCTGTCTCATTTTGAGCTTACCTGAATGCTCACAGCACCCCTGCCTTGCCTTTTTGCACCCGGCCCATCAGCCAGAGATACCAAGCTCACAGTATTTCTGTCTATCCTTATTATTTAGCACAGGCACAAAGCCAGGAAGCTTGTCATTGCTGCCAGCAGCCCTCAGTCAAGTCAAGGGGAAAGGCCTTCAGTCAGAGGGTCCTGGTACAGTAAGTCAAGGGCAGTCACTGATACTAGTCCAGGACCTTGGACATAGTCAGTCCTTTCTTCAAGGGGTGAGGAGCTGAATGCTGGGCAGCCCACCACATGTCTGAACTCTTTCAGTCCCATCGAGGGCTGCTTTCCTGCTGGCATGACAAGCAGATACTAAGGAGGATGAAACTGATTGGCACAGCATGTACTTTTGTTGCAACTGGGTAGGTGACCCAGACAAGTGAGTAAGCAGCACAGAGGGCATGCAGGTCAAGTGGTATCAGGGTTTTGGGTAAGGGGTGATGTGGCAGGCTATTGTGGAAGTGGTAGAATGTGAGTCTTTGTGAGTGAAGGGTATAGTAGCAGAGAAAGGAGTAAGTGTTGGTATTGGGGAGAAGATGATATTACTTACACAGACAGAGTGGAGAAGGTCATTGACTTTCTTCCTACAGTATGGGCCATTCTTCTTGGCAGCTGAGACTGCACTGAACTGGGTAACAACCTTGGGCCTGGCTGGCATGGTCTGGTGTCATGGCTTCTTCTGCTGGTCCTAGGGAAAGGGACACCCTGCCTCTTCGCCATCCTGTCCATTAGGACATCTGGGTCCCTGCCTGCAAAGCAAGACACCAATGTTCCCTTCTCTGTCATGTCTGGGACAAGTCAGCCACTGTGCAGGGCAGGTACAGGAAGCACCGCTTTTCCAGGTTCAGAAAGGCCCTTTGAAACTGGCATTGGCAGCATGGATTCTGGTCCCTTTCTGATATCTTGGCAGTGGCAAGTTGCTCGGAGGATGGGGAATGGTAGAAATGGGGCACTGTAGGTGCAGGGTAGTCAGTTAATGAGGCAAGTTTGGTAAGATACAGTGAGAGCTCTCACCAGACCTCGCAACAAGAACCCTTCCATGAAACTTGATGAAACCTATTCATAGCCAAAAAATGCAAGTTTCGACCATCCCCTTTTAATCTCTGAAAGAAAGTATTCATCGTACCTCACACAACAATTTTATTTTTGGCAAAGTTTAGAAGTTCCAAAAAGTTCTTTCCTTGTTTCATTTTTATTAAAAACCATCAATCTCATAATTGTTCTTTCAACTCTTCCCTCTCAGAATGATATTTCAAATTACTATGCTATTAGGTCAAATTACATATAAGAAATGTTCCCATTCGCTGCACAAATAGGTATTTTATCTTAAAATCACCAGAAAACAAGCTTATCACCAGCCATCTTATCACAGTTTTAGAATTTCATACAATTCTTGTCATACAAATTCAGACTGGCATTAAGGAGCTACAAAGTCATTAACTGACTGCGGCTCTAATCAACAAGGATTTCATGGATAAAATAGTGTGGTGAATATTTCTGTACAATTTTGATTTGAAGTAAAGTTTCTTTCACTTCATTTAGAGAAACCAACTGATTAAAAAGTTTGCTACTTGGAATCCCTTTTTGGTTTCTTATCTTCTTCTTCTGCTCAATATTGTTGAATAATTTGTAAGATTGCCACAGATGACGTATGAATAAAAATAGCTTCACATATTGCTAAATGCCAAACAAATTAATCTGGTACCTAATATGTGTCTCATTGTTTTTACCACAAGAGCCATGGCTGGTTAAAAATTGATTGATTCAGTTTTGTGATTCTCTCCATTAGTAAAATATCATAACTGTATAAGGCACTGGTTAGGCTATGTCTGTTGTTCCGCCTGCAGTTCTGGTCACCACATTACAAGAAAGATGTAATTACACTCAAGACAGTGCAGAGGAAACTCTGGGCTATGAGGAGACATTGGATAAGCTGGGGTTGTTTTCTTTGGAGCAACAACAACAGTTGAGAGGGAACCTGACAGATATATAAGATCCTGAGGGTATAGACAGAGTGGACAGGAAGGCACATTTTCTATTAGTAGGAGGATCAATAACGAGGGTCATGGATTTAGGATAAGAGGTAGAAGGCTAAAGGGAAAGTTGAGGAAAAATGTTTTCAACCAGTGGGTCATGGGAGTTTGGAACTCATTGCCTGAAAGGGAGGTTGAGTGAGAAACTCTTGAAAAATTTAGGTAAGTATTTAGATATTCACTTGCATAGCTATTACCTGTAGGACTATAGGTCAAGGTCTGGGAAACTGAATCAGTGTATTAAGAACTTTGACATGATAGGCTGAATGGACTCTTTCTGTGCTGGCAATATCTATGAGTCTGTCTTAATAACTGCACCTAAGCAGTAAAAGTACTGCTGATCTAAATAGTGCAATCTACTTCCAACACTTATAAAGGACAGTAATTATACCTGAGAGGACATAGCCCTGACAACTGTGCCAACGTGACAAATCAGTCCTCAAAATTCTGAAAGATGTTTAGCATCTTATCACTGTGTAACATTAAACAAATATTGGAAAATTGGAGTGCTGATGCCTCTTCCTTAAAATATAAATCATCTTAATTCTTGATGTATTCTATTGATCAATGTTTCCTTTCACAACTTTCCAAAGGTGATTCGGAGATGTGCTCATCACTCTGAGTCAACTCAAACTGTCTATCTTGAAAGGATAAGTCATGAGGGATGATTTTCCTTGGTCTATGTGCAGCCAGGTATAAAATATTGGAATTTCAACTAGATTGGAATGTAGACCTTTAAATGGAGCCACCCAGACAATCCAATGCACTGCACACACTTTATTAAGTCAACCTGTCAGATATTGTGTAGCTCCCTGAGCTGATCTTTTCATTAATCCTTCAATTGTGATAAGGAAATTAAAAACAACTATTGAAGCAATAAAACTACGTAAAAAATCAAGAATTTGTGTTCTTCCTCTAATATTAACTTTAATTACAAATGCAAACCATCAAAAATCATAGAATCGCCAACATTGGGGAAGCCCAGCACGTTAGTTCAAAAGACAAGGCTGCAGCATTCACATTCAATCTTCAGCCAGAAGTGAGAGGAGTGGAGAATTACAAACTGAATATCAATGAGGCAATTCGGGGTATTATGGGATGAAAATACGCGGAAATAAGGTGGTTGTTGTTTATCAGTAAGATTCAGATCTCGCCATTGCAACTTTGGGGGGAAAACTGGAAATTGTTTTCTTTATGTAAAAGCTTCATTATGTAAAAGTATACCATATTTCTCCAAATTTCTAGCTATTGCCTGCATTGCTTAAGGCATGGGAAAATCCTTCTTAAAGTGTCCACCCATTGACTGATGCACATCTATTGGTATTATTGATTGCTGTTAGTTTTAATGACTTTTAGGGGTGAGTTATCTTCTGCTAGTCCATGTGAAATAAGATGAAAAGCTTGGTCATCATCAAACTACCCCAACTGCAATTTGCCTCTGTCACACACTCCCATCCCAACTATATAAAAAAAACCTACATTTCAGTATTAACTCATTATAATAAAGAAGAAAAGCCACAACAGCATCAGTATTCTGACACCCAATTAAAGGCATGTTTATATTGCACTCTAAGGTCTTCTATAAATTAAGAAGTAAATGAACGAAGCAACAGCTGGCACATTTCATTAGGTTAACAGGTGGGCTCAGCAACATCCTGGCTTAGAGATTATAATATTCATTTCTGATGGTGAAAAACAAATTATCCATTAGGAACTGCATATTATATTTCCTGAAGGTAATTAAAAATCGCAGGCTGTCTTCTTTAACAGTGCTAAACAGAGATTTGAATCTTCCTGGGCAGGCCACCAAACGGGCTCTTTAATTCTCCAGCATGTTTCTCCCCAGCCAACACTGCAGACCATCAACAGGAGCAGAAATGCAAAGCATCCACATACAACAGAAATACAAAGCTTGGCTTTTGTCACCAAATGTTACAGTATTGTAAAAACTGGCAGCTATTTCTGGTTGGACTAATCTCTTGTCTTTTTATCTTTTGTCACTGTTCCAAGAGAATGACAATTACTTTTGTTTACATCTGCTCCTCACAAGGGAGTGTCTCCTAGCAACACGCTCACACTGTGCATCTAGAGTCACACACTTGTGCACAACGCTCAGGGTGATCGTAAGAAACCTCAAAAGAGTTGGAACAGACAATAAATAAACAATTGAATCCATTTCCATCTCTTGAATGTTTTCCAGTAAAAGCGAACTTAAGTAAAATTAATAAGCAGATAATCTGATAACTATTTTATCTGGGCGTATTCTGCCAAGTCATTAAAACAAAATGCATTTTACTCGGTGCTGACATTTACAAACAACCTGTAGATAAGAAATTGATCTTGCAGCAAGGGATTTGAATTGCACTCACGCAAGTTTTTATTTATACAAATGGACTGATAATGTGTACCAAATATAACATGACATTATTTCCTAAACTGAACAGAAACATTCAATGGCAAATACATTTTCCAAGTTTTGCATCTTTTCCATTATCCATTTTCCCCATTCCTGTTATTAATAGCAGAGCATAGCATTGCAATCGTCAGATTATAAATTGCAAGGGGTATCAGGTGGATGTCTGTCTGTGATTGGGCTGTAATTAGAGTCAGAGTCATATAAGTCCAACCCATCCTTGCCGACCAGACATCCAACCTGACCTTGTCCCATTTGCTAGCATTTGGCCCATGAAATAACACCGCAGAGGTCAGTATCCCGTCACCAAGTCACCCTGTATTTACAAGTGGAAAGCCCTTGACGCTGATCCAGCTCCCTCAGAGCCAGCTGTCAGAGTGTCAGAATGTCTGACACTCCTGTTTATTCAGCCAGGGCTCCCTGATTAGACCAGCTTAACAGCCCCAATATTCTATGACGTCCAACTGCCTGACCTCGTTACAATCACTACATTCCTCCTCCTCAGAGTTTGAAGACATAGGTTTGTCCTTTGTCTTGAAGAACCTCCTGGGGCGATTTAGCACTGGATCAGATTCCTCTGATTGTGTCAGATGCAGGCTGCACAGGAGCTTGCCTGTAGCACCCAGAGCGTCTGGGGAGAAAGTCATTCTCTTCTTCTGGCAGTAGAGGCATTGAGCGGCAAAATCTGCTGCGTCCATCCCAGGTCCAGGAATATCAGATTAACTTGGTGCAGAGCTATCTCTGTAGTTGCATAAGGTGTAGTCCTATAGTCAAATAGGAACTGGAACAGTTTGGTAATGAGTGAAGCTGTAGGTTGCTTCTTTAAGCCTGCCTTCAAAACTTGGACTTCTGTTTCTGCCAGACCATCGGGTGTTGGATGGTATGGAGCTGTCCTTACATGCTGAATGCCATTCAACTTTAGGAAATACTCGAATTTCCTGCAGGTAATTGGTGGATATTATCTGTAACCAACACTTTCAGGAGTCTGTGTTTTGCAAAAGATGTGCACTGTTTCTCTACTGTCATCCCCATGTTTGATGAATGAACTCTATGCATGTCCAGCCACTTTGAATGGGTGTCCACAATGACTGAGAACATTGTGCCCAAGAAACGACCTGCATAGTCAACAGGTAACTGAGTCCAGGGTTTACCTGGCCATTCCCATGAATGTGGGGAGCTGCTGGCACACTGGGCTTTATGCCACCAACATGGCTATGTCTGGATCCAAGCCTGGCCACCAGACATACTTCTCACCAACATCTTCATTTTGGAAGCCCCTGGATGACCCTGGCAGAGTTCAGCCAGTATCGAGTGGTGACCTCTGCTCAGGACAATCATTCTGACTCTCCATAATATGCCGTCCTCTACTGTGATCCAGTCTCTCCGGTTCCAAAGAAGTTTCAATTCTGGTTTTGATGGCCCTTTGGTTTCCCCCGTCACCACCAGCTGTTTCACTTTTGCCAGGACTGGATCATTCTCCATCCAAAGTCTGATCCACCTGTGACTGGAAGTGTACCCAGAAAATTTAAAACCATTACGGACTCTTCCAGTGGCAGTACCACCAGTGGTTCTCTGCCTGCAGGAGGTGACTCAATGCATCTGCATTTGATACTTAGCCTCCTGGATGGTGTTCCAACTTGTAATATACACACTTAGTATTAGAGCCCACCACTGAATTTGGCCTGAAGCCATGGGTAGCACTGCCCTGTATTCCTTAAGTAGACCTAGTAAGGGTTTGTGGTCCGTTATTATTACAAATTTACATCCATAAAGTGGAATTTTCTGACTCCAAATATAACCATCAAACAATTTTTCTCTATCTGTGCATATCTACGCCCTGCATTAGCCGAAGTCCCGGATGCACACGCTATTGGGTGTTCCTCTCCATTGGGCCACCTCTGAGCTAATACGCCAATGCCATATGGGGAGGCATCACATATCAATACCAGATCTCACCTGGGATCACAGTGTGCCAACACCTTAGAGGATGATAGCTGTTTCTTCACTTCCCTGAAAGCTATGGCTTGGACCATTTCCAAGGATGACCCCTTTTTGAAGAGTTGATGTCAAGATGGAGGTCAGGTTATATATGAACTTTCCGTAATAATTCGCCAGCCCAAGGAAAGAGCTAAGGTCTGGTACACACGTGGCAGCCAGGGCACGTTTGACCGCCGTCACTTTATCTTCCAGTGGGTGTGACCTAGTCTTCTTGACTCTGTCAAGTAGGTCATTTGAGGTGCCTGGAACACACATTTTTCCATTCTTAGACAATATGCTCATCTAGGAGAAATTATGTCCAAGTCTTCTAAGTGTTCTTTATTGGTCTTCCTTGTTATTAGCATGTCATCTAGATAAATGGCGATCTGGGGTGGACCTTGCAAATTGTTCTCCACTGTCCACTGAAAAATTGAATATGCTGATGATAGCCCAAATGGCAGTCTCGTACTTTGGTACAAACTTGTATGGGTATTAATTGTAGATAACAAGCATGGGGCTGGATGAACACAGCAGGTCAAGCAGCATC
>JAHRHZ010000066.1:6238234-6262118 GCA_024137785.1 Ginglymostoma cirratum
GATGCTGCTTGACCTGCTGTGTTCATCCAGCCCCATGCTTGTTATCTCGGATTCTCCAGCATCTGCAGTACCTTTTATCTCTGGGTATTAATTGCAGCTTACTTCTGGGAATCCTCATCTAATCGCAATTGCAGGTATGCATGGCTCATGTCCAGCTTTGCCAACCTGTCAGTTTTGCATACAAGTCTTCTTTGCAAGGGATGAGGTATTTATCCAGCTCAAAAAAAAGTTTGCTGTTTATTTAAAATCCCCACAAAGATGAACCGACAAGCCCGGCTTCAAAATCAGTACAACTAGTGCTGCCCATTTTGTAAACTAGGCTGGTGTGATGATTCCTTCGCTTTCCAGTCTTCTGATTTCTGTCTCTACAGCAAGTGGCACTGGGTGGACCTTACAGAATCATGGAATTACTTCCCGATCAACATTCAAGGTTCCTTTGATAGTCCCCAGACCTTCCTGAAAAACATCCAGGAGTTTAATTAGGAATTCACTCAGGCAGCCACTTTCTAATCGTAAAATATCGAGCCAATCAAGGAAGTCTCTCTAAGCCAATTTCACCCCATCAGGCTTGGGCTCAAGCCTGTTACTATAATCTGTGGTAACCGAACCAGATGCTTCTCATAAGAGACTGGAACCAAAGTTACACCCTTAATCTGTAAGGAGCTCACTCTTGCCAAGGTCTTGCACAAATTTAAGGGATGGATTTCAGAGCAAATTTTGTTAAAGACAGATTCTGCGATCACTGAAACGGTCATGCCAATATCGACCTCCATTAGAACCAGGTGACCATTTAACCAGACGTTTATTTTGATTGGTTCTGATTTAGATGTTGCTAAGCAACTTAACTGTTCCATCCACAGGGTGTGCACTCTCCTGGATAACAGCCTATGAGTTCTCTTATTCAATTTAGGTTGAGTAGGACTCCTCTGCTGTCTCGATTCTGGATACTGGCAGCAACTACAGTGGCTTGCCGGCCCAGATCCTGAAAAAAAATGTTAACTGTTTGGTCAAGGTTTGACTTTGCTTTGGGGTTTTGCTGCAGGCTGACCTGCAGACCCTCTGTTCAGGATGTATCCAAAGTGAGGCTATACAATTACCTTCACTCAAGTAATATTCCCTAAGCTCAGTCAGCGTGGTGAGGGTATCCACTTCCATTAAAATTCTCTGCAACTCATATTCTCCACTTGCCACATTTTTTAATGGTAAAGCTAGTTGTAGTGCCTGTTTGAAGTCCAGTTGTGCTTCTGCTCGTAGGTGCTTTTGCTTGGTTACATCATTAATCACACATACCAAACAAACAGTCTCTCAGCATCTCATTAAGGGTTAGACCAAAGCCATATGCCTCTGCCAGTCACCTTAACCTCGTCAAAAATCTTGATACGGATTCTCCTCATTCTCGAATTGCTGAGTAAAAACGATAGTTGCTCAGAATTAGAGGAAGCTTGGGATCACAGTATTCCTTAACTAAATCCATCAACTCTTGGAAGATTTTAGTATCTGGTGCCTCTGAAAACATTAAGCTCCTAATAAGAGAAAAAAACTGTGGGTCCACAAGCTGTAAGGAGAATTACTATTTGCTTTTCATCTGCCCCAATGTCTGTAAAAAAATAATGCATTCTTTCCATATTCTGGGCTCAGTTTTCACTGGCAGAGTCAAATGAGTCAAGCTTCCCAAATAACAGCACGATGCCAGAAAGGCCTACCTCAACTCAAAGACAACTGTTGTGAGCGTGTTTCTTCAGGAATGCACTTCAATCTCGTCGCCACTGAAATAACTCCACAGGGGCTGTTATCCCAATACCAAGTCACTCTTGATTTACACATGGAAAGTCATTGACACTGGTCCAGCTCCCTCAGAGCCAGCTCTCCGAGTGAAAGGACATCTGATACTCCTCTTTTTAATCTGTCAGCCAGGGCTCCCTGACTGAACCAGCCCCATTCAGGGAACTCATATTCTATGATATCCACCTGGCTAACTGCATTACAATCACTACAGCCCACATCCTTCTAAACCCTTTGATTGGACTTCGATTTTGATTTTGTCACGTGTACTGAAATACAGTGAAAAGTTTTGTTTACAAGCTGTACAAGCAGATCACAGCAAGCAAAGGATGTAGAGATCAAAAAGACTTAGAGGCATACAGATTACATTGTGGGGTTACATTATCTGAGGCTAGAGTCCATTCAACAGTTTGATAACGGCCAGAAAGAAGCTGCTCCTGAACCTGCTTTTTAAGAGTGTTCAGATGTCTGTATCTTCCACCTGACCGAAGAGGTTGTAGGAGAGCATTACCAGGGTGCGATGGGTCTTTGATGATGTAGGCTGCCTTTCCACGGCAGCAAGCCATGTAAATAGAGTCCATGGATAGAAGGTTGGCTTCCGTGATGGTCTGGGCTGTGCACACCACCTTCTGTAGTTTCTTACTGTCCTGGACAGAGCAGTTGCCATGCCAGGCTATTAAGTACCTGGGCAGTATGCTTTCAAAGGGGCACCTGTAACAGTTCCTATTCATATACCCTTTCAGATGCCTTTTAAATGTTGTAATTGTACCCACCTCAACCACTCCCTCTGGCAGCTTGTTCCATAGACACACCACCTTCTGAATGAAAATGTTACCACTCAGGTCCTTTTTAAAATCTTTCTCCTCTCACCTTAAACCTATGCCCTTTAGTTTTAGACACCCTGTATTAGGAAAAAGCCCTTGGCTATTTACCTTATCCATGCTGCTTATGATTTTATAAACCTGTATTAAGTCACCTTCAGCCTCCAACGCTCCATGGAAGAAGACCCCAGCCTCTTTAGCCTCTCACTATAGCTCAAACACTCCAGTTCCTGCCAACTGTGTCTATACAGAATGGATAAGGCTTTGGGAGATTCCTGTATCCCACTGAGATATTGCTGAAAGGCGTTCATGCTATTTATAGCTGGACAGGGGGAATTAGATGTATATTTGTAGTATCTTTGCTGTAACCGCTGCTATCAGTGAAACAGCTAATGTATATAGGTCTTTGTCTGTCATCTGACTAGCAGCCAATGTGGATCAGAGGCAGCTACAGATGGTAGGTACACTGGCATCTCCTCTGTTGACAGCCTCTGTTGATACGTGTGCTCCGTCACAATCCAAAGTATTAGAAGCATTTTTTTAAGGTCCTCCCATGTCTCTATTGGGCCAATTTCACAAGAATCAATATGTAATACTGGACAGAATTTTTCTACTCCGTCAACATTGTGGAAAATGACAAGTCAGTTAAGAAAATATGGCAACAGTTAAACTATCAGATTTTCGACATTAAGAATAAAAGTCCAATTTTCCACTCAAGATGTTAACAGTGAGATGAGATTCTTGCTAGTGAGTGGTGAGGGTCCTATTGGCATGCATTAACATCTAATGATTACCTAATCTCACCTCATTTATATATAATAACACAGTGTGGAGCTGGAGGAACACAGCGGGCCAGGCAGCATCTGAGGACCCTTTCTGAAGAAGGCTCCCAACCTGAAACATCAGCTTTCCTGCTCCTCTGATGCTGCATGGCCTGCTGTGTTCCTCCAGCTCCACACTTATCTCGGTCTCCAGCATCTGCAGTTCTTGCTATCTCATTTATACGTAAGTTGCCACTTTTTCAGGCAGTGAAAAGAAACTAAACTATGCCAGTTCCCAACATGAAAGTCCAAATGGATACCTGATGGCTGCAGCTTGCTGGCATCTTCTGTGGACTTCGTTCTTGGCAGCAATCCCCAATCTCAGAGTGTATTCCATGGGCAAAGTCTGCTCTGACCACCCAGTCCATAGAGGCTGGCATCAGACAAGCACCAACCTCATCACATCATCATGGCACATCTCAGACACAGTTAAAATAAGGTTCCCCCCTTCAATGCTGCAATTTGGAGCTCCGGGGCACCTTACACCACAATGCTGCTGCCAGGGCACTTTGAGTACATGGATTAATAGTTATTACACGTAGGGTGCAGATGTATGCCACCATGTTACAACAATGTTACACTCACTGCAGCTTTTGCAGCAAACACACTGCATGTGCTTACACCAAATGTCTCAAAATCTGTGGGGAGAAGGGAAAAAGTTCTTAGTCAAGTTCAAGGGGCAATGCCACAGTCAACGAATGGCATCATGCAATCTCAGTCCGGTAGCTTACACATGTTCAGTTGGCTGCTTAGAGAGTTTAGGGTCAGGGAACCCACTTCATTATAGTCCAGGGAGTGGGCTACAGTTAGTCCTGCAGGTTCACTGAAACTAGTCTGGGGATTAGTAGCAAGTCAGTCACAGAAGTGTACAAAGATCAGGCAAGGTTCTGATCGCTCATCAGCTTGGGATGTCCTTCTCATTCAGTCAGAGGGGTGGGCCATGGTCACTCCTAGCGATCTGCTTACTGAAGGTCAAGGGTGATTATCATGGGGTCATTGCTGTGTTGGGCAAGTTGGGGGAAGGTAATTGTGGGGATTAGAGGCCGGGAGGTAGAGGACACAATAATTGTGAAGGGGGACAACTACATACATGGAGCAGAATACAATACAACATCAGAAGCACAGGTTTCTGAATGGGGGTGGTCACTAAAACTGGAGTACTGGTGCCTGTCAATGGAGGGGGGTGCTGGGGGAAATTATATAATCATAATGATGTTTGGCATAACTAAGATGTATGCGTGGGGCTCGGGAGTAAAGTGGAAGGAAGAAGACTTAAGAGTTGTTGGGAACATGTGGAAGCTCAAAGGTTTTAGGGTTAACAGGGGATACAAGCCTGGAAGGAACATGAAAGTTTTGGGAGGGGTGCACCTAAAATGAACAGGTTGTATCAGCTCGCTAATGTCCTAGTAAATTATGTCTGACCTAAATGTAGTTGTATTCACTGCTGTTGTGAAATTAACCTTCTTGTTGTCCAAGGCCAGTGCCTCTTCCACAGATACTGTCTGTGGCGTACCCTCTACCACTAGATGGGCTCAAGACAAAGGACAATCAGTGGCAGCAAAACATTGGAAACAACCCTTACCACATGTGGTAGATGTGTCAAATACTACAAGGTGACAGCAGTGGCCATCTAGAAAAATACCACAGTAAGAATGGCAGATTTTCTTCCCAAAGGAAGCTAGTGAACCAGATGAGCTATCATACCAATTCATAATAATTTCATGATCACCATTAAGGAGACTGGTTTCAAATTCAAATTTGATGAAATTCATTGAGCTGCTGTTGAGTGATTTGAACCCACGTCATCAGAAGGTCTGGTCCTCAAGATGACCTTATGTCTAGACAACAATCTTCCCACATTATGCAGTAAATCTGGAATTGTTCTATCAGCAAATGTGAATGAACACTAACAGAAGGAAGTCTTCAAGTAGAAAATTGTTTATTTGTCAGCAAGTTGCTAATGTAAACCAACTGTGCTGTATAAAATATTAACAGCGTATTTCAATACTGCAGCCAGGAAGATAGCATAATGTTCTAACATACAAATTTCTATTCCTGTAAAAACAGGTGCTGAAATCTTTATTTTATTCTTACTTATAAGCCTTTTAAGTGTAGGTGAGTTACAGTATCACCTTTATGGTGTTTAGGAAAATAACATACATGAGTAAGACTTAAAACATCAGATCATAGTCTAAAAACTAAGGCACATGCTTAGTGGGGATAGTCATTAAATCAAGCAATGATCAAAGATTAGCCTGTCTAAAATAAATTGGTTTTCCTTCTGATAATCATTCACTTGCTGATGCAAAATGGAAAGGGCAACAAATCACAATAATTCTCCTGGTGGTTCAAGACGAAAAACCATGGGCAGAATTTCAAAAGGAGAACACAGCCCGCTATCGCAGAGCTGAAAGTGAGCACCAACCCCACTTGTGTCAGGATCTACCACATGTCCAATCGCAATTTCAATTGTCAATTGTCAGTGTGTGCAGCGGGCACACATCCAACATGCAATCACTTGGCAGGGGTGGGCAGGAAATGCCAGCCTTTGTCATCAAGTGAATTAATTCAAGTCTAGGGACAGGTGATATAAAGGCTGCTTCTGCAAACACCCAATCTGTTTGAGACCTGGTGCTGACTGGGACAAGTGCTCATCTGCCTGCAGCGCATCATCAAAATGTTATTTGATTATTTATTATTGAATTATTTATTATTTGTTTTGACTTGCTGCCTTCATCAGTCCCTCTTTCATCTATGTTATCCTTAACCTTTCTGGATACCCATCGTTGCTTTTTAGCTGCCTAATATTTCCAGAGCATCTATTAACTTAAGGGAAACAGAAACATAGAAACATGGAAAAATAGGTGCAGGAGTAGGCCATTCGGCCCTTCGAGCCTGCATCACCAGTCAATACGATCATGGCCGATCATGCAATCTCAGTATCCCATTCCCATCCTCGCTCCATACCCCTTGATCCCTTTAGCCACAAGGGCAACATCCAGGCTCCTCTTGAATATATCTAATGAACTGGGCCCAACAGCTTCCTGTGGGAGAGAATTCCATAGGTTCACAATTCAGTGAAGAAATTCTTCCTCATCTCAGTCTTGAATTACTTCCCCTTTATTCTTCGACTGTGACCCCTCGTTCTGGACTTCACAACATTGGGATCATTCTTCCCACATCTAACCTGTCCAGTCTCATCAGGATTTTATATGTTTCTCTGAGATCCCCCCTTATTCTTCTAAAATCCAGTGAGTACAAGCCCAGTCAATCCAGTCTTTCCTCATATGTCAGTCCTGCCATCACGGGAATCAATCTGGTGAACCTTTGCTGGACTCCCTCAATAGCAAGAATGTCCTTCCTCAGACTAGGAAACCAAAACTGCACACAATACTCAAGGTGTGGCTTTACTAAGGCCCTGTATAACTGCAGCAAGACATCCTTACTCTGATATTCAAATCCTCTCGCTATGAAGCTCAGCATGCCATTAGCTTTCCTCACCGCCTGCTGTACCCGCATGCCAACCTTCAGCGACTGTTCCACCATGACACCCGGGTCTCACTGCACCTCACCTTTTCCTAAACTGCTACCATTCAGACAATAATTTGCTTTCCTGTTTTTGCCACCAAGTCGATAACCTCACATTTATCCACATTATATTGTATTTACCTAATACTTGTCCACTCAGCCAGTCTGTCCAAGTCACTCTGCAGCCTCTTACTATCCTCCTCACAGCACACACAGCCACCCAGCCTAATGTCATCTGCAAATTTGGAGATATTACATTCAATTCCTTTGTCCAAATTGTTAGTGTATATTGTGAACAGGTGTGGTCCCAGGACTGAACCCTGCAGTAACCCACTCATCATTACCTGTCACCCTGAAAAGGGCAGATTCTCTGCTTCCTGTCTGCCAACCGGTTCTCTATCCACATCTATACATTACCTCTGATACAATGAGCATTAATTTTCCTTAGTAATGTCTTGCGTGGAACCTTGTCAAAAGCCTTCTGACAGCCCAGTGACACAGCATCTACTGATTCACCATTGTCTACTCTACTGGCCACATCCTCAAAAAATTCCAGATTTGTCAAGCATGATTGCCCTACTGCGAATCCATGCTCACTAGGACGGATTCTGTCACTGCTTTCCAAATGCTCAGTTATTATATCCTTAATGATTGACTCCTGCATTTTCCCCACCACCGACGTCAGGTTGGCCAGAAACCGGAAATGACAGTACTCATCATAACGGACCAGACAGTATAAATTCTATGAGGAGTAGAATAATATCGCTTCGTCGAAGGCTCCACTGATGATGTCACATAGAATGGTGACGAAACGTCTGAACAAAATCAAGCCAACTTGCCGAGCAAGTCAACAACCTCATTGGGTTGACCAGCCTATAATTCCCTATTTTCTCTCTCCCTCCATTTTTACAGTGCAGAGTTACATTGGCTACCCTCCAGTCCATTTGAACTCTTCCAGAGTCTACAGAATGCTGGAAAATGATCACCAATGCATTTGCTATTTCTGTGGCCACCTCTTTAAGCACTCTGGAATGCAAAGCACTGGGGACTTATTGTCTTTTAGTCCTATCAATTTCCCTGAAACCATTTCCTGACTAATAAAGATTTCCTTCAGTTCTTCTTTCATGCTGGACTATGTGCCCCAGCATTTCTGGGAGGTCATTTGGGTTTCCTTAGTGAAGACAGATCCAAAGTATTTGTTCAACTGGTCTGCTATCTCTGTTTTCCATTATGAATTCACCTGATTTTAATAGTAAGGGATCTACATTTGTCTTCAGTCTTTCTCGCTTCACATATTTATAGAAGCTTTAGAAGTCAGTTGCTGTGTTTTCTGCAAGCTTACTTTCATATTCTATCTTCCCTTTATGAATTAAACCCTTTGTCCTCCACTGCTGAATTTCAAATTTCTCCAAATCCTCAAGGCTGTTTTTCTGGCCAATTTATATGCCTCCTATTTGGCTTTAACACCCTCCCCCTGATTTCCCTTGTTAGCCATGGTTGAGCCACCTTCCCTGTTTTACTCTTATGCCAGTTAGAGATGTACAATTGTTGAAATTTATCCATGTGTTCTTTAAATGTCTGCCATTATCTATCTATCTACCATCAACCCCTTAAGTATCCTTGGCCAGCTTATCCTAGCCGATGCATGCCACATACCATCGAAGAACTCTCCAGTTCTCCAAATTTAAAGCATTTTTGCCAAGGGTTCCAAGCACAGGGGAGTTGCTTATCAGAATTTCAATGGCCCAGGCAATTCACATGCTGCCAACTGAGTCTGGAATTTGACAGTGTCTGAATGTGTAACTCCAGTCTGTGCTGCAGGAAGGATACTCTAGTCAATAAAATGTCCAATGCATAGGTTCTGAGTTTAAAATGTTTGTATATTTTTAGCAACACTATTTTACAGAGATGGTCATTAAAGAAGGAAAGATGAAAATACATTCAATTTCTATCTAATTTTAGAAGCTTCTGGTGATTGGTTATAAAAAGTCAAACCATTGTTGCCAATGCAAATAAAGAGTTGTACCCCCATTTTATAACATACAATTAAACATAGCAGAAATGAATTTAAGTGTGACATCTGGCCGAAACAAATGCACTTGACCACTTGTTACCTTCTCAGAGGTTAATCAAAAGCACTTCATTATCTTTGGGAATTCCCTTGCACTTCCTTTTGAATTATAAACCTAACCCTAATCCCACAAACGCTGCAACAGCAAAATCCTGACTCACTTTGAACAATGTCATGGGAAACCTACTGGCATTCATAACATACATTGCAGGTTACCAAGCTGTTTCAGGCCATTGAAAATGAGATTTTGTAGAAGACGCTTCAGATCAAAAGGAATAATGCTGGTCACATTATGAGTACTTCAGCGTCTCCAATGCATAAACCTTTACAAAAAATTCTGATTTTCATTGAAATGTTTTCACTTTTTACCTTTATACAACTGAATTATTTGATGTTGCCAAAAGGCTGACCTTGTTTAATGATTCCAGCTTCCCTACGTATGCTTTTGGATAGTCAACACATGGTATGTTTGACCTTGTGCTGGGAGATTTGCCAAACTCTTAATTTGTCACTGGATTTGAAATATTGAGAGCTTGAAAATATTGGTAGCAAAAATTGGCCAGATTACATTATAGGAGACAAGAGTTTCCTGTGAGTTTCAGAACCTTGCTGTCAAGATCAAATGGTGTTTAGAAGCTTTCATTACGGAGGATTGAATGGCCATTTCTGGGAGTCTCAACTCAAGTGCATAATCATTAGGCAGTCAGCTGCCCACTGTCAGGGGCTTCTGTCCAATTACAGGCAGAACCTCTGCCTCCAAGACCTGTAGGCCAATTGAACCAGTGTTAAATTGCCTGCGTATGGAATGATGTCAATTGGGTTCACTGTTCTTGGGTTGAGAGTAAGAAAATGTCGTACCTCTCCTAATTCCAATTTTATTATCTTTCCGAAACTGCTGACGAGGGTAACAAAGAAAAGACAATATAAAAATATGAAATAATAAAAGACAATTTGGAGGGAGCACTGCTACAGAGAAAAATTCAACATTAAAGAACTTTTTACAAGACAACTGTAGTTTTAAGGCAAAATTTCACCCTTTGAAATTGATGGCAGCACTTTGAGGTTTGAAGCTATCAGCATTTGTTATATATTAAAGTCAATAGAAATCAATAAGATATTGTGAAGACTACTCATCCTGTTAGACTTTAAAAAGAATTGCATGTGTGTGTGCACTTTTCTGCCTCAATTGTCTTGCTGTTTATGACTAGTAAATGGAAAGTAAAAAGAAAATCTATAAATTCGGAACATCTGGAATATTTACAGACAGCTAATAAATCAGTTGCTTATAATCATGGTCCAATTCCAATATTGCTGGTTTCTATTATGCACACAATTTGGCTCTGAGAAGGTTGTGAAAATGGAAACGTGATCTGGAGACATGCAGAAATGTGGGAGCCACTAAACAGCTTTACGTATAGTGAGTTAAGCCTACGGTGGGAATTTAAAATCCAACCAGGAAGTGATGGCTGAGGTGCAGGGGGCATTTGATAGGGCAGGAATGCATGGGTGGGCACCTTCTAATTGCAGTGTGGGAAGGCTTGTTGCTGGCTTTCCTGCCTGGATTCCAATTCAGCCCCTTAAGGCAGCAGTTAAGGCTCACTGAAGGACCTCATTCCACCTTACTGGTATGTAAACAGCAGTGGCGGGGGGAAAGGGGTGGGAAATGATGAGCACACACCAATGGGTTTGCTCGTGAGTGGGGAGGCACTTGGTCTGAGTGAGGGACCCAGCATCATAAAGAAAATCCCACCCTCCTTTCCTTTCCTCTAACATCCCTCCCTGATCCCCACTTTGCAACTCCATCCTGCTGTTACATCTCTGCAGGGAGGCCTGGTGGAGGCTGAAGTGAATTACCAATGGCAATGATAATTGCTAATGGAAAGCTGCCAGCCTCTGATTGTGCAGTCAGAGAGAGGGTGGGTTACTACCCTAATGGGGATGGGAAGTGCAGCAATTAATTATTCCCATGGCGATGGATTCCCTAGGCAGCACTATTCACGTCGCTGACTGGGGACTTGAATCCCCCTCGGGCTTCCTGAAAGTGGATTAATTGGTGTTGCACTAGACTTGATGGTGAATATTGAAACTTCTCTCACTAAATTTCATCCCATGTGTGGTTTTCAGGGTTAAAAGATGGGTCATAATTATCGCAGGATCTGTAGACATAACTCAGTCCCATTTTCAGTTCACCTTCAACATTCCATTAGAAATACCTCTCTACACTTATAAATGACAACTGCCAAAGTTAATTTTTCTTCTACATGTGGTGGCAATGCAGCATCAAAAAACTGTAAAATTCAACTATAGTACGGCAGGTTTACACAGGTAGCTTCCATTATAAATATAGGACATTATAATCGAAAAAATTTTTTTTATAATTTTTATAATTATAAATATTTTTGATCAAAACATTTTGATCAGTGTTTGAAATAACCCAATGGAGGCTGTTATCCCATCACCAAATCACCCTTTACTTACACATGCATAGCATTTGACACTGATCCAGTCCTGTCAGAGCCGGCTCTCAAAGTGAGCAGAACCTCTGACACTCCTGTTTATATCTGTCAGCCAGGGCTCCCTGACTGGGGGTGTTAATTGGGTCCAAATAACTCAGATCCTATGACGGCCACCTGCTGACCACATTACAATCACTGCACCCTTCCGCTCCACGCCTGGGGATGTTGACATGTTCTTTCTGTTGGAGCCTCTCCTGGGGTGTTTTTGCACTGGGTGCAGTTCCTCCAACTCAACCTCAGATCCAGGCAGCATGTACCGGACCATGGTCCACCTCTTGCACTCAGAGCATCTCAGAAGAAATTCATCGTCTTCTTCAGGTGGTAAGGCCAGAGGCAGTGACATCTGCCATGTCCATCTCTGACACAGATGTTTCTTTGGCACTAGGCAGAGGGGGAGAACCCATGAGTGCCCTCAACCTTTCCAGCTGTTCTGAGGGGCCAGGTATGTTTCACCGTTGCCCCGTTTATGGGTTTGCAGCTTTCAGGTGGTCCACATGTTTATTCAGGACCACCTCACCTTCCGGAACATGGTATGTCACGGGACCTGATCTTGCATCAACCATGCCTCTTACCCATACAGGGCTAGTACTGTGGTTTCAGCACCAAACTTCATCCACTGAGGTAAACTGTCTCTCTCACTTAGAGGAGTTGTGTGTCTGGCATTGGTCCTGATGCCATTCATCCTCCTACCAGGTCTGGCAAGATCAGATTTAACCTGGTGCAGAGTCTTCTCTCCATCAGTAACTCTGCTGGATGTATCCCTGTAGTTGCATGAGGGTTGGTCCCATAAATCAGATAGGAACCGGAACAGTTTGGTATCTAGCGAAGCTGTCGGCTGTTTCTTTAAGCCTGCCTTCAAAGTTTTGACTGCTCTTTCCGCCAGACCATTGGATGATGGATGGTATGGAGCTGTCCTTATATTCAAATACCTTTCGACTTTAGGAAATACTCAAACTCCCTGCTGGTAAATGGTGGCCTGTTGTCTGTGACCAACACTTCCAGGAGCCCGTGTATTGCGAAAGATCCTCGCAGCTTTTCTACTGTCATCCCAGTGTTTGACAAATTAACTCTATGCACATCCAACCACTTTGACGGGTATCGACAATGACTAAAAACAGTGAGCCCATGAAAGGACCTACATAGTCAATGTGTAACTGAGTCCAGGGTTTACTCAGCCATTCCCATGAATATGAGGGAGCTGCTGGCAGTAATTTTTGTCCTTGTTGGCACTCTGGGCACTGCTTCACCAACACAGCTATGTCTGCATCCAATCCTGGCCACCATAATTTCTCACCAATGTCTTCATTTTGGACACCCCTGAACGACCTTTGTAGAGTTCAGCCAGTATCTGACGGTGCCCCTTGCGTGGGACAATCACTCTTGCTCTCCATAGTAAAATGCCGCCTTCTACAGTGACATGGTCTTGCTGGGCTCAGAAAGGTTTCAATTATAATTGTGATGGCCCTTTGGTTTCCCTCATCACCACCAGCTGTTCCAGTTTTTCCAGGAATGGATCTTTTTGTGTCTAAAGTCTGAGATTGTCAGTAGTGACCAGAGAGGTTCCAGAAAATTTAAAACCAGAACGGACTCTTCCAGTGGCAGCACCTCCAGTGGTGTATCTGCCAGGTGGCTAAAGCGTCCACATTTGCTACGTGGCCTCCCAGATGGTGTTCCAACTTGTAACCGTATGCCACTTAGAAGGACAGCCCACCGTTGAATTCGACCTGAAGCTATGGGCAGTGCACCCTTGTCCTCAGAGTACCCTTATCAAAGGTTTGTGGTTTCTTACTGTTACAAATGTGTCCGTAAAGATATTGGTGGAACTTTTACACACCAAAGATGACTGCTAAGCCTTCCTTCTCTGTCTGGGTATGTTTGCGCTCTGCATCCACCAATACCTGGGAAGCATACACTATTGGGCATTATAATCCATTGGGCCATCTGTGAGCCAACATTACCTTGATACCGTACGGCAATGGTGATGGTGGTGGTGGTGGGGTGGGGCGGGGGGGAAGCAGTTAGTGTCAGCACCACCTCTCACTTTGGATCACAGCGTGCCAACACCTTAAACAGTGATAGCTGCTTCTTCACTTCCCTAAAGGCTACGTCTTGGCTACAAGAAGATTTAAGGCTGCCCCTTTTTCATTAGCGGATGGAAGGCTGCCAGGGTGGAGGCTAGGTTACTTATGAATTTTCTATGATAATTCACCAACCCGAGGAAAGACCTAAGCTCCCATACGGATGTGGGAGCTGGGGAACCTTTGGTCGCCCTCACTTTATCTTCCAACGGGTATAACTCAGTCTTGTCAATTTTGAAGCCCAAGAAGGTCACTTGAGGTGCCTGGAACACATTTTTCTCTTCAAAGATATATGGCCACCTGGGAGGAACGGCGAAGGACTGTGTCCAAATTCTCTAAATGTTCCTTATTGGTCTTCCCTGTTATTAGCAGGTCATGCAGATAAATAGAGTCCTGGGGTAGACCTTGTAAAATACTCTCCATCGTCCACTAAAAGAAAACTGCACAGCCTTACAATACCCAAAATGGCAGTGTCGTACATTGGTACAAACCCTTGCTAGTATTAATTGTGGCATACTTCTGGGAATCCTCATCTAACCTCAACTGCAGGTATGCAAGGCTCATGTCCAGCTTTGTGAAGGATAGTCCCGCTTCCAGTTTTGCTCATATGTCTTCTACACAAGGGGTTGGGTATTTAACCAGCTGTGAGAAGCAGTTTTCTGTTTATTTAAAATCCCCACGAAGGAGAACCGACCCGTCAGGCTTCACAATCGGTACGACCAGTGCTGTCCATTCCACAAGTTGTATCAGTTTGATGATTCCTTCACTTTCCAGCTGCCTGATTTCCACCCCTACTTTTGGCCGTATGGCAAACGGCACTGGGCAGACCTTGCAGAAACATGGAACTGCTTCCTGCTCAAGATGTGAGATGGTCTTAGCTCGTTTGATAGTCGCTAGACCTTCCTGAAAAACTTCAGAGTGTTTAATTAGGACTTCACTCAGGCAGCCGTTTTCTAATCAAAAGATGTTGAGCCAATTAAGGTGAATCTTTCTCAACCAATTTTGCCCTATCAAGCTTGGGCCCTGAGCCTTTTACTGCAATCAGTGGTAAGCTGCTTCTCATACAAGGCTAGAACCAAATTTGCACCCTTAAGCTGTAAACAATCCCCAGTATACGTTCTCAGTCTAACGGAGGTCTTGTGCAAACTTTTAAGGGTCGGAGCCCAAGACTAGTTCTGCGATCCCTGATACCTCCGCAGCTGTATCAATTTCCATTAGAAATGGGAGATCATTTAGCCAAATGTTTATTTTGATTCGTTCTGATTTGGATGTTGCTAAGCTATTTAACTGTTTCAAATCGGAGGAAGGTGGGCTTCCCAAGGTATTCACTCTCCTGGATACTGGTCTGAGTTCTCTTACTGAATTCAGGCCTAGTGGGACTCTTTTGCCGCCTCTAATCCACATACCAGCAGCAACTACAATGGCTTGGCAGCCCGGATCCTGAAGAAAATATGAATATAGGATGTATGTTTATTAAGTTTGCAGATGACACCAAACTTGGTGGTGTATTGGACAGCAAAGGAGGTTATCTCAGACTACAACTGGACCTTGATCAGATGGGCTAATGAGTTGAGGAGTGGCAGATGGAGTTTAATTGAGATAAGTGTGAGGTGTTGCATTTTGGAGAGGCAAATCAGGGCAGGATTTAGACACTTTATGGTAAGGTCCTGAGGAGTGTTGCCAAACAGAGACTTTGGGGTGCAGGTTCATAGTTCCTTGAAAATGGAGTCACAGGTAGACAGGGCAGTGAAGAAGGCGTTTATTGCTCAGCACATTGAGTATAGTAGTTGAGAAGTCATGTTGCAGTTGTACAGGACATTGGTTAGGTCTCCCTGCTATTGGAAAGATATTGTTAAACGCAAGGGTTCAGAAAGGATTGAAGGATGTTGCTGGGATGGAGGGGTTGAGCTATAAGGAGAGGCTGAATAACCTGCAGTTATTTCCCAGCTGGGACATGTATAGGGTGAATAAACAAAGTATTTTTCCCAGGGTAAGGGAGTCCAAAACTAGACGGCATAGCTTTAAGGTGAGGGGAAAAGATTTAAAAGGGACCCAAGGGGCAACCTTTTCCCGCAGAGGGTGGTGCGTGTATGGAATGAGCATTCTTGGGGTTGGGTTGTTGGTGGTGGAGACTGGTATAATTACAACATTTAAAAGGCATCTGGATGGGTATATGAATAGAAAGGGGTTAGAGAGATATGGGCCAAGTGGAACTAGATTAATTTAGAATATTTGGCCAGCATGGACAAGGTGGATTGTAGGGTCTGTTTCTGTGCTGTACATCTTTATGACCTTAAAATGTTAACTGTTTGACAGAGGCTTAGCTTTGTTTTGGGGTTTTGTTGTGGGCTGACCTAGGGTACCTCTGTTCAGGATATGTCCTAAGTGATGGTATGCAATTACCTTCACTCAAGGGACTGCCCCCAAGCTCAGTCAGACTGGTGAGGATGTCCACTTTTATTAGCATTCTCTAACTCATGCTCCACTTGCTGTATTTCTTAATGACAAAGCAGTTCGTACGTCAGCTAGTAGGTGCATTTGCATGGTTACAGCATTAATCCCACATTCCAAACGGTCTCTCAGGATCTCATTAAGAATTAAACAGAAGTCACATGCCTCTGCCAGTCATCCTAACATCATCAAAAATCCCAACACTGATTCCTCTAGTTCTCAAACTGGTGAGTAAAACTGATAGCATGTCAGAATCAAAGCAGGCTTGGGGCCAGAATATTCATTAATTAAATCCATCAATTCTTGAAAGGTTTTAGCGTCTGGTGCCTCTGGAAATGTTAGGCTCCTAATAATGGAAAAAACTGCAGGTCCACAGCTAGCAGGAGAATTACCCGTTGCTTTTCATCTGCCCCAACGTCAGATGCCCAAAACAAAAAAATGCATTCTTTCCACAGACTGGGCCCAGCCTTCAACAGCACAATCAAATGAATCAAACTTCCCAAAATACAGCATGATGCCAGAAATACTTACCCCAACTCAAAGACAACTGCTGCCAGCAAATTTCTTCAGAAGCATATTTTTTCTCTCGTCACCACTGAAATAACTCCACAGAGAACAGTATCCTGTCACCAAGTCACCCTTTATTTACACATGGGAAGTCCTTGACACTGATCCACCTCTCAGAGTGAGCAGAGCCTCTGATACTCCTGTTTATATCTGTCAGCCAGGGCTCCCTGTTTGGACCAGGTTAATAGCCCCAGTCAGGGAGATAATATTCTATGAGGTCCATCTGGTCGACCTCATTACAATCATTACAATGTTAATGAAATAATCAATTAATGAATCTGCCGGTTCATTTATTTGAGCATCAATGACAGATTAATTCTTCTCTTGCATCAGGGTAATGAACTCCAATTAACAACATGCCCAGGGGCTTGATACTGTCACACATTTTTAGTTCAAATGAAATAACTCTGCATTTGTTTAGAACAGATAAAGTGAATGTGACGCAGTTGCAAAAGAACATATTGAAAGTGGCTCATTTATTTTGAAAATAAACATAGTGTCTCAAGAATCTTAATTTCAACAAAACCTTGGCTTGATCAAAGAAACAAAATGTAGCAATGGTGAGTTTAAGAGTCAGTCGGGAATGTTGGGGGGTGGGAGCTGTTGCTCAGAGGTGGGAGAGATTTGTTCAGGGGAACAATTGGTTGGGGGGTAGAGGGGTGTCAGTTGGGGAGGTGGGGGAGGTCAGTCAGGGGGATTGACGGGAGTCGGTCTTGGGGGGAGGAATGAGGAGTCAGCCAGAGGGGAGGCAGGAGTAGGTAGGAGGAAGGGGGAAGTCAGTCAAGGGGGAAGCGGGGTTTGGTCAGCGGGTAAGGGAAAAGTCAGTCAGGGGAGAAGAGTCAGTCGGGGAGATGGGGTTAGTTAGTCAAGGGGGAGGGGGGAGTCAGTCGGGGGTGGAATGGGGGGAGTCACCGGGGGAAGGGGAGGGAGTCAGTTGGGTGGGAAGAGGGGAGGGAGTCAGTTGGGGGTGGGGGGGTGCTGGTCAGAGGGCAGGGGAGGAGTCAATCAGGGAAGAGGGGATTCAGTGAGGGTGGGAGGGGGAAGTCAGTCAGGGTAGGAGGGGTGTCGGTCAGGATGGGAGGGAGAAAGGGTGGGAGTTGGTTAGGAGGAAGGGGCTGTCAGCTAAGGGCCGGGGTGGGGAATCACTAAGGGGGAAGGGAGGAGCCGGGTAGTAATTTTACTGACTGAGAAGTATTTTGGGGTGTTATGCAAGAGGCTGATGTATAAATGCACATTTTCTCTTTTCCTCACCATGACTCTCAGATCTGTTTGTTAGTCAGAAGGTCATAACAGTGCATTGCATCTCTTAATATCGTTGTTTTTCAAATTTCTCCCTCCAGCAAGGTTAAACTAATATTCATGAAGAGAACACATGCTTCCACAAATCATTAAGCAAATGGAATAAATCAAATCTTTTACATTTCCAGTCAATACGCCCCATTTAATTCATGAGTTTCTCTCCAATCACAACACATTCCTACATTTCTTTTCTTCCTGTACTTTTAAATGACCTCTCTATTTTTTCCCTTATCACAAACCTTGCATTCTTCTTTCCACCTGCGTAAAGTGATTGACCAATATACTATGAATGAAGGGGACTTTGGTTTATACGAGTAGGTCCTTGGTCAATTTTCTGATACGCACACTTCCTGGGGAGGTTCTGACCTTTTCTTGACTCCAACCTATTACATGTTGTGGTAGTAAAAACTGGAAACCCATTGTGTAAAAAGAAAAATTAATACAAATCCATCTCCTGTTCAGGATGTCCAGTTATGCTTATTTAATGGGACCATTGATCATTTTGACTCTCTGTGCCCTTAAGGCAAACATTTAGTCCTTTATTTCTAGACCAGTCTGTGAGAGACAGAGGCTGGGAGTCTCCTCTTGCTTCTTTGCTTTCTTTGGCAGCAAGTGAACTGTGGCCATTGGCCACGAGGAGACATTATGGGCGCGCTACCTCTACCCTTGCTTTTATGGTCACCAGGACCCACCCACCACAGCCAAACATCACCTCCTAACACTCCCGACCTGAGTCCCAGGTCAAAGTATCATTGTTTTATTTCACAAAAGTTGGCAAAACATGTATATACACAAAAGTGTCATTTTCAAGCAATTTAAATTTGATGGCTAGGTAATATTTGCTTGACCCTTTTCAAAAGAAAAATTCAGTGGTAGTTACAACTAGACAGGTGTCCCAGAAGTTAGAAAGGAATAGTTCTGAAATATTCAATACATCACAGCATGATGTATATTAAGGGTTGAATATTACATGCCCCTTGCTGGGAGTGGTTTGGGCAGGGATCATGTAATAAAGGGTTGCCAGCCCACCATATTCTCACCTACCCCCACGTTCACCCTCTTAGAGGGTGAGCAGACCTCAAAACAGGCAACCCAGCGGCCATACATAAGTAAACAATTAAGGATCAGTGGGATCTTGTTAGAAGCTCAATTAGTTACCTGGTTCTCCGCTCCTTATGGCCTCCTGCATGGGCATACCTGTATTGCAGAATCCCTACTGTGTCGAAACAAGCCATTTGGCCCATCATCACCACATCAACCCTCCAAAGAGCATCCCACTTAAAACCCACTCCCTATCCTATCCCTGTAAGCCTGCATTTCCCATGGCTAATCCACCTAACCTGCACATCTTTGGAATGTGGGAGGAAAACGGGAACATCTGGAGAAAACCAACACAGACACATGGAGAACCTGCAAACTCCAGACGAACAGTCGCCTGAGGCTGGAATCAAACCCGGGCTTCTGGTGCTGTGAGGAAGCAGTGTTAACCACTGAGCCACTGTGCTGCCCATATGCTGTAGATGTGGTAGTGCCCAATCTGCAACTCTGCCACCAGAGGGGTTGTTGGAGAGGGTAAGGTAGCATCCCAGTGAGGAATGGATGAGCTAGGTTAGCATCACTCTTCCCACCTACCGCCTTCTGCCTGAGGTGGGGGCGTGCTTCTAACTGTCCCAGTGGCTGGCTGATAACCTTTCCTCCATGGGTATTAGTTGGAACCATCCACACCATCTCAGCCTCCCTTTCTAATTTCCACCCCCACATTCTCTTTATTTTTAAATTACACAGGCGCATATAGTATAGTTGGAATACTGGCTGAAATTCCTATTGGACACAGCCTGCCACATATTGAGTGTTTACATCACAATGTCAAAAGCACATGAAGCATGGATAGATTTCTGCTCTTATTGTAGCATGAAAGATCGTCTGTTTTTCAGGAAAAATGTATTAGCATTATTTACATTATAATAATATTTAATAATTCTCCATTAATTTAAATATACCCATGAGTGGCCTGCTGGAAGAATCATCGGTATGAGCATGCCTGCTCTCCTTTCATTTATTTACACTAAGCTGGTAATTAGAAGCTAAAGAAAAATCTTGAATGAGTCTAACGTTTGAATTTAGAGACAAAAATAAATAGTAACATTGAAGCTTCAAAGTAAAGTATTGAGCTGTAAGGCCCTCAATTTGAATTAGCACTGCATTCCACTTCTGCATTTGAAATGCTACAGGTATAATCAACTGTAATAGTTTTGGATAAGATTTCACTGCTTATAACCTCATCTGCATCCTCTGGTCAATTACTGTGGTACCCAGTATTCACTGAGAGGCTGTTTGTACACTCTACAGCATAGAAATTATGCAACTGAACTACCAATGTAGAACTTTGCTCAATGTAGGCATGGGGCACAGAATCATGTCGTAGTCTTATCTCCAAACCTTACTGAAATCTTGCAAGGTTCCATATGAGCAACAGTGCCTTGTGTTTTCTGTTTTTATTTCATCGCAGGAATTTTATTGTTGGGTTCAGTTATAAATAATGTTTTTTAGACAGATTATTTCTAAGGCTTTACAATGTGTCAACCGTTTCTGCTGGCTACAAGCTGCGAAGTGAATATTTTATTCAAATGAATGATATTGCTCAATGGAATTATTGCAGTTCTCTTTTGTCGATTCAGCTGCCACTGTTAATGAATTTGCTCGGTGACTGATAATTAGCTCTGACAGTGGAGTTGACACAGTGCGATCATAACTTCAACCTTAGATCAATTTTACATTCAAGCTGTAAAACCAAAGGTCAAATGCGAGGTAATGATCCTCATTTCCAAGCTGGGGTGGCTGCAGTTTTCTTGATGGTCAAGTCTAGAATTGTATTGTCAAAACATTTGTACTAAAGGACACTACCACCATGAGAATTTATTGCTTTAAGCAGGGATGCCAAACTCAAATTTTTAACAAGGAAATTATTCTAAGGTGCAATCCCTACCATGATGGGTGATGCTGCATATTGAAGAAGAGATAAAGAGACTGCAAAAGTAGGTTGCTATTAGACAAGACAAAGTGAAGGGATTGGGAATATTAGGGTCAAAGAGACAGATGTGTGGAGGGAAGGGGACATTGGTAAAAACACCAGTTAAAGTACTGAACAAGTGACAATAAATACTGAGACTCAGGCTAGAGACTGCAGGGCTCAATGTATTTGCCCAGATTTTCTGCTAACAGCAATGGTAAGTTTGTCAACGCTATGTTATGGGATAAATCTGGAAGAAATGTTTAGAATCTGCATGAATGTACACAGGTATATGTGGACACTCAAAGACTCTCAGCAATACCCCACTCTTCCACAGAATGTCATTCTGACTGCTCTCACTGTTAGACCAGGTACTGGAGTGATTATGACACATGAACTTTCATGCTCGTCCACTAGTTCCTCTGAAAAAAGTCAGTGCTGGTGCTTTCAGAAGTGAATATTTAACCGTGTTAAGTGACTACTGCTGAGTGGTCTTTGCAGGCTTGAAAAAAATATTTTCACCCTAGTGGAGAGTCATTCACTTAGTAGAAATTTTGCATTGCTAATATTAAATAATAATTTTATTATTTTTTTCTGTTGCCCTTTATATCTATTGCCCTTAATCACATTTATGTTTCCTATCTTTCAGTTTACTTTCCAAACATTATTTAAATTAAATTTTTATTCACTGCTTTGAAGCTTCTGGTTTAGACTCTGCACATCTCAATAAGGAATCTTCAATCTGACAGATTTAAAAACTTTACTATTTCTTGCTGGACTCATTGACACCACAAATTTCTCACAAAGGCTTGCATGTTGCAACAGTGTTTATGTTCTAAAGGCATTTAAAGCTTTGAGGACAGCTATCAGCAAGACGAATAGTGAGATACTACATGCAGAATGATTTCTTACACTTTAATACTCGTCCACTTTGTGTCCAGAGTAATTCACCTTCCTACAACTCAAAATCAGATATTACTAAAACCTGATTGCTCACCTCCATCAAATCAAGGAACTACAAACAATATGTACAAAGATGTACATATGTGTGTGTATATATACACACATAATACAAACAATACGTGCTGCAATTCATTTTAGTGCAATTTTTAAAAGATATACACCACATGTGCAGAAAAGAAGTAATATACTTTGTTGTGAACAAACTAAACATGCAGGAAAATTGAGTTTTATAGTCTCAATTATGACTTTTTAGAAGTCCTTCAATATATTTGGAACTCAATGTTTATGAAGGCTTAACTAAACTAGCTGTCCAGTTGATAAACAATTGTTGGGACGATAGGAGAAGGGATCTGAAGACCAGATGGCTGAACACTACGATAAACATGCTGAAAAACTACTGAACTAATTTAATCCATGTTACTTTATTTTATTTCAAAGCCCCCACCTCTGCAAGTAAGGGAAGAAATACACTTTTTATCTTATGGTTCCCATTGGATTTAGAACCAGATATCCCACCAGTTTAAGGTTCTTGTGAAAATTTGTAGCTCGGGTTGTGGGTGAGGTTGTTGTCTCGCTCTCCGAGGTGGCTGGTTATCGTACAGACGTTTTGTCATCATGCTCGGTAATATCATCAGTACGGCCTCCGATGAAGTGATGTTGTTCTACTCCACTTGGTATTTATATGATCCGGTCTGTTAAGTTGGGTTGTGTCATTTCTGGTTCTGCATGGGTTTGTATATGGGGTCTAATTCCACATGTATGTTGATTGCATTACGGCTTGAAAATCAGGCCTCTAGGAATTCCCGTGCATGTCTGTGGTTGGCTTAAGCTAAGATGGTCATGTTGTCCCAGTTAAATTGATGGCCTTCATTGTTCGAGTGCACTGAAATTAGGGAGAGTTTGTCGTGTCGTTCTGCTGTTAGCTGGTGTTTGTGTATTCTGATGACTAGTTTCCTTCAAGTCTGGCCGATATAGTGTTTCATTAAACATTACATGTAAACATTACATCGGCCAGACTAGAAGGAAACTAGCCGTCAGGATACACGAAAACCATCTAACAGCAAAACAACACAATGAACTTTCCATCATCTCAGTGCACCCAAACAATGAAGGCCATCAATTTAACTGGGACAATGTGACCATCCTAGCTTAAGCCAACCACAGACAT
The DNA here is from genome assembly GCA_024137785.1 of Ginglymostoma cirratum. NCBI lineage: Eukaryota > Metazoa > Chordata > Chondrichthyes > Orectolobiformes > Ginglymostomatidae > Ginglymostoma > Ginglymostoma cirratum. Next base: position 6,261,310 of record JAHRHZ010000066.1, read on the forward strand.
GCACGGGAATTCCTAGAGGCTTGGTTTTCAACCCATAATGCAATCAATAAACATGTGGAGTTAGACCCCATACACAATCCCATGCAGAACCGGAAATGACACAACCCAACTTAACAGACCAGATCATATAAATTCCAAACGGAGTAGAACAACATTCCTTCTTCAGATGACGTTACCTAGCATGGTGATGAAACATCTGTATAATAACCAGCCAGCTCGGCGAGCAAACCAACAACCTCATCCCATCAGTGACTGTTCCACAGTGCCTGATTGAAGTTACTCCTCAAGTATGTTAGTTGCAAGTGGTTATAATGGCTTTTCATACATCTGGAGAAATATCAGTAATATACTGTTGATTATGCACTATGCTGAGTGCTTCATTCAAATTCCCAACATGTCCTCTAGTCTGTTACTTACATTTTTACGTAAGGATCTGAGTAGCCGTTTGCATCCATAGCTGCTAAATGTGCACATCTTGCAATTCCAACAACAAGCCCAGTTTTCTGTGAGCTATACTTTAAAGAGATGAGAATCCGACCACGCTCTTCCAGTGATTTGTCCTCTGTTTTGTCTATCTGAAAGAAGTTACAGTATTAAACTTATTATACACTGAAAATCAGAGAAATACCAAGTGTTCAGATTTGCAGAAGAACAAGATACAGATGCTCAACAATCTGAGTTATTGTTCAAATAATCAACACACTCCCTGTAACCATAGATAACAAGCATGGGGCTGGACGAACACAGCAGGTCAAGCAGCATCACAGGAGCAGGAAAACTTGACGTTTCGGGCCTAAACCCTTCATCAG
>JAHRHZ010000066.1:6262518-6327694 GCA_024137785.1 Ginglymostoma cirratum
AGCTTTCCTGCTCCTCTGATGCTGCTTGGCCTGCTGTGTTCATCCAGCTCTACACCTTGCTATCACAGTCAGGTAGGGAGCTAGTAAGTCTGCCTCTGCAATTTTCCCAGCATCGCTGCCCATTTTTAGCTGGCAGAAACTGGGCGGTGCATTGACACAAACGTACTTGAAACTAACAACTAATGAAAAGTGAAACACTCAATGCAACATACAGCAAGATCTCAGATTAGCTCCTTTAACACATGGAAGAATTCTTGTCCAATAGTTCCATTTCACTTAGGAGAAACCATTCTTCCCTGCAACACAGACAGAGATAATCGATTGTCTCAGTGGGTGAAGTATTTGTTGTGGGCTCTATTGAGAGACTTGAAAGAGGTAAACCACAAAACCAGCAGCGACATCTGAGAATGTACTTGTCACATGCAACTAGTTCATTAAGTGTCAAACAGTTTTCAGCTCACTGATGTTGGATGCGTATAGGCAGATAAATGCTGGGAACATTAGAGTGGGGTTGGAATTGATTGTACACAAAGCTTTTGAATGCAGCAAATGAAACAACAAATGCAAAGAACAACACCACTGTAAAAAATAGCAATCTACTCTTAGTGAATTTGAAAGCAAAAACTCAAACAAATCCTTTACATTAGTTTTGTTGAAGAGCCCTTGAAGATTGATTACTTAAATTGAAAGTTTTGCAATCTTGCATTCCTATTTTCTGATACTTGTTTGCAGGTGAGCCCACAGAAAATAGTAATCTAATTACTTTTCTTATTTTAGATTGCATTTAAACTACAAATGTAGCATTGGCAAAATCAAAAATTGACATTGGTGTAAATGTAGCCTAATTCCAGTCAGGTTTAGGCCAGTCACTGGAGTGAAGAGGGCTCTGAACCCATGTCATTTGAGAACCTGTTCACAGTTTGACATCTAATTTAAACAACACAAGCAACTGCAAAAATGAAATTGCTTCATACCAATGTTATGATTATAACGGGCTTTCATTGCTAAATGCTCGATTGGCATGGTTGCAAACTGATTTATTTGCTTCATTTGCTAGATTGAAATCATCTGCCAACAATGTTTACTATTCCTGGATCAACCTAGGATGCAAAACTGACCCTCAGCTTCTCTTCTTCATGACAAATCCTCTTCTTTAGTCCATCTTCTCTGCTTGTCCCATCCTGATTTCAAACTGAGTGGGAACAGTTCACATAAATATTTGACAGATTGAGGCTATTCAACTTCCTTCAACCCTCAACCAAAGCAGACTTAGGACCATAGAATCCCGACAGTGCAGAAAGAGGCCACATTGAGTCTGTACCAACCCTTCAAAAAGCATCTCACCTAGACCCACTCCTCCTCCTATTCTATCCCTGTAACCTGACATTTCCCATGGCCAATCCACCTAGACTGCACATCTTTGGACTGCGGAAGGAAACTGCAGCACCCAGCGGAAACCCATGCAGAGAATGGGAGAAATGTGCAAACTCCACTCCGACAGTCCACCCAAGGTTAAGGTTGAACCCAGATCCCTGGTGTTGGGAGGCAGCAATGCTAACCACTGAGCCACTGTGTAAAGGTTTCCCTCTACCTTTGCTGTATATTTGTATCTTTCCCCAGATTCTATTGTACCTCTCCTTATACCCTCTCTGAGCATATCTTGTCTCAGAAACTCACCTCATCTGTTTTTCCACTAAACTAATCATCAACCAACATTCCTTCCAGTTAATTGACATTGTTAAGAGGCGTCGTCCTCAAATTGTCATCACCCTCCTTAAAAAGAAACATTCTTTCACCCCTTTCTCATTGAAAGTGACAGGCTCCACTTTCAGTCTCCCTTATATTTCCAAATCTTTGAAGGTGTTGCCTCTTTCAAAGTCTGCGCTCGACAATCTCGCAATTCAACATTTGAATTACCCCATCACATTTCCAGCCTGAACCAACACCACCACTGTCTTTATCAAAGTTACAAGTTATATCATTTGTGACTGTGCCAGTGATAAGCTATCGATCCTCATCCTTCTGAAACAGTTTGCAACCTCTGGTACGGTTTACCATACCATTTTTAACAATGACTCTCCTCCATTGTTGAGTTGTGTGAGTCTGCCTCCACCTGACTCCATTATTGTCTCTCCATTTATAGCCAAGGAAACACCTGGATCACCTTCTCTTCCCATTACTTCATTATTAACTCTGGGTTCTCCCCAGGATCCATAATTTCTCCCCCAGCACCCCAGTATTCATCTACATGGTCGTCTATAGCGACACCATCCAAAAACATGTACACTGATAACACCAAACTCCACCTCACCTACTTCTCTCTCAAACCTTCAGCTTTATCAGACAACTTGTCCGAGCTAGCTGCAAGTTCCTTCCACCAAATACCAGGAAAACCATAACCGTGTGTCTAGTGCCCATTACAAACTTCATTCGCCAGCTACAGACCCCACCTCTTTCTCAGGCCATTGTCTGTGCTTGAACCAGATTGTTCACAACCTCTTTCACCCTGAGTTGAGCTTTTGACCCACTTACTTTTACCATTGTCAAACTATATCTTTGCAACATTGCCTGATTCTGATCCTCCCTCAGCACATCTACTGTTGATATCTCCTCTGTACTCTTCTTGCTTTCTCTGGACTTGATTCTTCCAATGATCTCCTGGCCAGGATCACCTTTCCACCACACTCAAATTGTAGCTGATCAAAACAGCCGAATCCATGCTAAGTCCTATTCATCTATTACACTTATGTTTACTCACCTATATTTTTTATGGCCAGCATTTATTGCCCATCCCTAGTTGCCCTTGAGAAGGTGGTAGTAAGCTGTCTTCTTGAATTGCTACATCCACCCGCTGTGGGTTGACCCACAATGCCATCAGGGAGGGAATTCCAGGATTTTGACCCAGCAGCAGTGAAGGAAAGGTGATATGTTTCCAAGTCAGGATGGTGAGTGGCTTGGAGGGGAACTTGAAGATGATGGAGTTCCCATACATTTATTACCCTTGTCCTTCTAGATTGGAATGGCATTGGGTTTGGAAGGTGCTGCCTGAGGATCTGTGGTGAATTTCTGTAGTGCATCTTGTAGATAGTACACACCACTGCTACTGAGCATCAGTGGTGGAGGGAGTGGATGCTTGAGTATGTCCTGCCAGTCAGGTGGGCTGCTTTGTTCTGGATGGTGCCAGGCTTCTTGAACTTTGCTGGAACTGCACATCCAGGCAAGTCGGGAGTATTCCATGAGGTAGATGATGAACAGGCTTTGGGGAGTCAAGAGGCGAGTTATTCTCCGCAGTATTCCTATCCTCTGACATGTTCTTGTAACCACTATGCTTATGTGGGGAGACCTGTTGAGTTCCTGTTGATGATAACCTCCAACATGTTGATAGTGACAGATTCAGTGATGGTAACACCATTGAATGCCAAGAGGCGGTGGTTAGATTGTCTCTATCAGCGATCGTCATAGTTTGGCATTTATGCAGTGCCAGGCATTTATGCAGTGCCAATGTTACTTGCCACATATCATCCCAAGCCTGCATATTGTCCAGATTAGAATCCCTACAGTGTGGAAACAGGCCCTTCGGCCCAACAAGTCCACGCCAAACCTCGGAGTATCCCAACCACACCCATCCCCTTGTAACCCACCTAATCTCATCCCTGCGCACTATGGGCAATTTAGCATGGCCAATCCACCTAACCTGCACATCTTTGGATTGTGGGAGGAAACCGGAGCACCCGGGGGAAATCCACGCAGACACAGGGAGAATGTGCAAACTCCACACAGACAGTCGCCCGAGGCTGGAATCGAACCTAGGTCCCTGGCACTGTGAGGCAGCAGTGCTAACCACTGAGCCACCATGCCACCGATCTTGTTGTATTTGAACACGGACTACCTCAGAATCAGAATGGTGCTGAATATTGCGCAATTATCGGCAAACATCCCCACTTCTGACTTTATGATGAAGGGAAGGTCATTGATAAAGCAGCTGAAAACGGTTGGGTCTTGGAGATTACCCTGAGGAACTCACGTACAGATGTCCTGGAGCAGAGATGACTGACCTCCAACAACTGCAACCATCTTCCTATGTGCCAGGTGTGGTGTCTCCAACCGTCGGAGACGTATTTTCAATGTGAAGGCGGGACTTTCTCTCCAGAAGGACTGTGTGGTGGTCACTCTTACTGATACTGTCATGTACAGACGTATCTGCAGCTAGTGGATTGGTAAGGACAAGGTTTTTAGTCTTTTTGGTTCCTTCACCACCTGCCACAGACCCAGTCTAGCAGCTATGTCCTTTAGGACCCGACCAGCTCGATCAGTAGTGCTGCTGCTGAGCCACTCTTGGTGGTGGACATTGAAATCCCCCACCCAGAGTACGTTTTATGCCCTTGCAACCTCTGTGCTTCCTCCAAGTGTCGTTCAATATTGAGGAGTATCGATTCATCAGCCAAGGGAGGATTGTATGCGGTAATCTGCAGGCGTGTTTCCTTGCCCATGTTTAACCTGAAGCCATGAGACTTCTGGAGGTCCAGAGTCAATGTTGAGGACTCCCATGCAACACCGTCATGACTGTATATCACTGTGCTGCCTCTGCTGGGTCTGTCCTTTAATCACTTTCTGCCTAGACTCTAAGTCCCACTATAGACCCCTCTGCCTCTCTCAGTCATTAAAACAAACTTCTTTGTTCAAGGTTACCTGTCCTAATATCCCTATGTCATTAGCTGTTAAAATGTTGTTTGATTATAGTCTGTGAAGCACTTTATAATCCTTTCTTATTTTAAAACAGCAGTAAAAGTGTGAATTATGGTCATTCTCTCGGGTAATTAGAGACAATTTAATAATTCATTGAACCCTCTCATCCCAACAAAATGATGCAGTCAAATATATTTGTCTGTGATGTCCATGTGCTGTTAAATTGCTCTAAGTTGCCCTCTCCCTGTTTAGAACCATTTTTCTTCTTTACTTTTTAAAATGTCATCATCTTTATTGGGCTGCTAACACAGAACTTGATGTCTGTTCAGATGCCCAGGATGGACCTCCTCCAGTGTCACAACGATGCCACCCGGAAACTGGAGGAGCAGCCCCTCATATTTCGCCTTGGAAGCCTATAAGCCAATGGTCTCAACATGGACTTTACTAGCTTCAAAATCTCCCCACCCCTGGCCTCATCCCAAGACCAACCCTCCCTCTTATCCCTGCCTCCTTGACCTGTCCTTCTTCTCTCCCACCTATCTGCTCCTCCCACTTCACTAATCCCCACCATTGCCTACCTACTATCACCATCCCACCTACCTTTCCCAGCCCAATGTTCCCCCCGTCTCTATTTATTTCAGAGCCCCCTTCCCCTCCCCCATTTCTGAAGAAGGGTCCCGACCCAAAACGTCAGCTCTCCTGCTCCTCTGATGCTGCCTGGCCTGCTGTGTTCCTCCAGCTCCACACTGTTATCTCAGACTCCAGCACAGCAGTTCTTATTATCTCTGACCTCATCTTCTTTACTATGCTATCAAAATACTTTTCCTTTATCCACTGTTGTTGCTTTAAACTAGAGAATTTCTTGAGTTTCTCTGATTATCCCCCATGCCCTCACCAGGTTTGTCTGTATCTACTAGGATCCTTTGACCCCAAATCTACTAAGCAATGGACTATCAAACCTTCTTCCTGGCCTTTGTTTTACGGAGTAAATGGCATCCTTTGATCTGGTATTCTCTCTTTTACTTTAAAAACTGACATCATCAGCCTCTCTCGTCAAAAGGCCTATCCTTCAACTGCTCTTGTCATTGCAAACTAACCGCCAACTTCAACCCTCTCTTTCCTCTCCAAAGTCCTTAAACCCACTGGTACATCCCACATTTGGACCAATCTTTTCCAGAGTGTCATGTCTGAATCTGGACAAATCAATTTGCACCCTGCCAGAGCAACTGACTCTAAACCAGTCACAAATCACATTTTCTGTGACGGTGACTGTCATGCACTATTCTGTCTCATCCTTCTCAATCCCTCAGCATCATTTCGACTACTTACCACCTCACTCCCCCCAAATGCCCCTCCTCCATTGTCTAGTTCAATAGATCCATTCTGTCTTGGCTTCACTCCCAAGCATCTGAATGGAAGCATCTCTACCCATTCTATGTTGTGAACTCTGGGATTCTCCTAAAATCTGCTGTTGGCCCCTTCCTCCTCCTCATACTTATCTGCATTTTGCAATGGAATCAATTTACATAGAGTCAGCTTAGGCTAATAACATCTAATTTTTATTCCCCTCTAGCTTTCTGAACTCGTTAAATTGCTGGTCCATCACCTCATCCTGTGTGAGGCATTTCTTCCTTCAGTTAAATATTGGGAAACCAAAGTCCTCATCTTCATCTCCTCATTACAAGATCCATTTCCTTCATTCCCACAATTAACTTGTTTTGTGTGCTATGAGTAAACTGAGAAAAATTATATCAACAGAATTAACCTCCATTTTTGGCATTGCAGCTTGATATTTAAGGATTTTGAGATAAGTACCAATACAAAACAAACATCAGTACACAACCACTAAGGAAAGGATCAGCCTTTTGCCATTATAATCTGAATGAAAAACTGCTGCAGAGAAAATAGGACACCTGTTGCACCATTGTTGAAATATTCAAAATCTAGTGCTCCTATAATTCCATTGCTTTCTCCATGCATTTCCTCACCAAACACTCCTGCAGTATAAAATGTTGTAATAGCTTGAAATTGGGGATTTTTGATTCGGTCTGATTTATTATTGTCACATGGACTTACATGTCACAGGTACAATAAAAAGTTTTGTTTTGTGTGCAGTACAGGAAGATCATACCATACAAAGTGCATGGGGTAATATAACAGAGCAAAGAATACAATGTTAAAGCTGCAGAATGGTGTATAGTGAGCGAGAGTCACACTAAATTTAAAATTTGACAGGTCCATTCAGAAGCCTGATAACAGCAGGGAAGAAGCTGTCCTGAATCTAGTAGTATATGTATACAAATCTTTATATCTTCTGCCCAACGAAAGAGGGTGGAAAAGAATATACCCAGGGTGGGAGAGATCTTTGATTATGTTGGCTGCTTTCCTGAGGCAGCGGGAAATATAGATGGAGTCAATGGATTGTGTGATGGACTGGATTGTGTTCACAACTCTCTGTAGTTTCTTGCAGTCTCGGGAAGGGCAGTTGCCAAACCACGCTGTGATGCATCCAGATAAGATGCTTTCTATGGTGCGCCTATAAAAATTGGAAAGAGTCCTTGAGGACATGTCAAATTTCCTTAGTCTCCTGAGGAAGTAGAGTAGTTCTTGCATTTGACTTGTTGATTGCAAGATGAAAAGCGCCGGCAATGTCACTTTTTCTTAAACAATACCTTTTGATGGTAATGCATCCATAATTTCCCACAGCACAGATCACAACATTGCACCTCCCTGGGAATCAAATCCTATACTACTACATTCTGGGAGGATTAAGGACACCCAAGTATATGAGTAACCTGAAGGGAAAGTGAATATCCAGCTGGTTAATGACCACGAAGATCTAACACTTTTGGCTGTCAAGTGAAAAATCAATGCAAAAAGGATTAACACTTACTGGCAGCTGTTTCTCCAGGCAAATGTTGAAGGTCTTCGTTTGATTTGGCTTTAATCTTTTCAGTGGAATTCTTGTTTCGCCAATGAACTCATTATGACGGAATTTATCTTCATCGCATACCGAAATTCTGCAACAATAAAATGGCAGACATTACCAGCAATTATTTTGGTACCAGTGACATGAATATACATGTACTGGTAAGAAAACTGCCTGACACGTACCTTGAAAATTTAACAGATGTTTGTAATCAACAAACAACTGAAAGAGTTATTAATGAAACAATTAATTCCTTTAATCAATGCATAAACAACAATAAATTCCAGGGAGAACATAAGATGGTTATGGTTTGTATGATGTTTAGAAGCCAATAAAGAAATACTCATTTAGTTTATGCTGGGCCTTCATGCAAAGAACACAAAGGCAATCCTGCTAATCTTAATTTTATCGAAGAAGAAATGCATGGAAAGCGGCAAGAAAGAGTGTACAAGACTGCAGGAAAGCAGATAGTTATCAGATTTAGGAAGATAAATGGCAGACACAACCTAATGTTCATTAATGTGAGCTAGGTTTTATAATGAAGGAAGAAAATCTAGGTCTGAGGATACACCATTAATGGGAACAGGCTGAAGGGTGAAACTGAAAAGAGAGATGTAAAAGTTCAAATGCATTATTCGTTGAAAGGACGACTTCAGTTGTTAGTTGCATAAACAGCAACATATTTTTGGGTTTTATATGTGACAGGCGTTAAGTGCAAACTTATCAGAGAATTTAATATCGGGACACTATGGGATGTATTTTGGCTCCTGAGGTGAGTTGCTTGTGTCAGGAAATTTTCCGACACGTCAAGCTTGCCTTTCGAATAAGTGCCTAATCAAGCAGTTAATAGTTTAGTTGTCAAAATGAAATCCCCTGTTGAATAAATGCTTTTATTAATCAGGGCTCACAGAAAAGATTGATTAATATCCTTTAGTGGTTAAGTTATATTGTTCTTTCTGTGATCACTTTTGACAATGTCTCAATGTTTATTTGGATGAGATTAAAGATGTAAAGCTTTTGAAACCTCTGTTACTAATACTTTCATGGTCTGTCACTGTCACATTTATGGGATTGTAGCTTTATTTCAAAGAGGATTTGTGAATAAGATTGTTTTCTTTCCAGCAACTTTTCACTTTGTATTGTTATTTAATGACTCATTGATTATATGCATAGTAGATACTGAGTGAATGGGTATAGAAGGTACATGAGTTAGCATCAACAATATGGGTGGCCTTGTAGGATGGGGGGTGGGGCATGGGGGCATCAATAAGACCTTGAGTTGATTGCCCAAATCGATTTTGAATCTCTTTAAGATGATGAAAACTACTACAGTAGTATGTTCCTAGTGTCCTTACTGGCCATACTTTTAACATTCAGCTCCCCCGCTGGAAGTTTATTGCATTTGGTGACACCGTGTGGGCCACATCTCACACAGCCTTGTATCTTTGATGATGTTGATTCCCAACTTTCTGCAGGCTTTTTGAAGCCTAGCTATCTATTCTGTACTGGAACAATCCCCAGTGCTCTGGCCTATTTGGGTCCCTGATTTATGTTTGCGCAGTAAATTGTTCCAACGTTAAATCCTCCTCAGATTGAAGAAAGTCTGATAACCCTTCCCTCACATTGACTACCCGTATCTTATTAATTGATTCTTTAAAGTTCTCAACATCTTTCTAAATTATACTGATCGCTTAAAAAGGTTTCTAATGATTCATCAAATGTTGAGCTCACTGATTGGATCTCACTTATCCTATCAAAAAATTTCACCTGCAGCCAAAATACATGTCAAATGCTTTAATCAATGTATCATAGCCCACAGTATTTTCTTCCATGCTATGTCTTACCAGAACATTTCTTTTATTATTCACTTGTGGGATGTGGGTGTCGCTGGCTGGGCCAGCATTTACTGCCCATCCCTAGTTGCCCTTGAGAAGGTGGTGATGAGCTGCCTTCTTGAACCGCTGCAGTCCACCCGCTGTGGGTTGACCCACAGGTATGACTCCAACCACCGGAGAGTTTGCCACCAAGACCCATTGATTCCAGTTTTGCTCGGGCTCCCTGATGCCACACTCGGTTGAATGCAAACCTGATATCAAGGACTGTAACTCTCATCTCACCTCTGGAATTCAACTCTTTTATCCATGTTTGAACCAAGACTGTAAGGAGATCAGGAGCTGAGTGGCCCTGGCAGAACCCAAACTTGGCGTCACTGAGCAGGTTATTGCTGAGCAGGTGCTGCTTGATAGCACAGTTGATGACACCTTCCATCACTTTACTGATGATCAAGAGTAGACTGACGGGGCGGTAATTGGCTGGTTGGATTTGTCCTGCTTTTTGTGTACAGGACATACTTGGGCAATTTTCTACATTGATGCGTAGATACCAGTGTTGTAACTGTTCTGGAACAGCTTGGCTAGGGGAGCGGCAAGTTCTGAAGCACAAGTCTTCAGTACTTTTGCCGGGATGTTGTCAGGCCCCGTATCCTTTGCAGTATCCAATGTCTCCAACCGTTTCTTGATATCACATGGAGTGAATCGAATTGGCTGAAGATTGGTATTTGTAGTGCTGGGGACCACTGGAGGTAGCTGAGACGGATCATCCACTCGGCACTTCTGGCTGAAGATTACTGCAAATTCTTTAGCCTCATCTTTTGCACTGATGTGCTGGGCCCTTCAATCATTGAGGATGGGGACATTAGTGGAGCCTGCTCCTCCAGTGAGTTGTTTAATTGTCCACCACCATTCACGACTGGAAGTGATGGGACTGCAGAGCTTAGATCTGATCCACTGGTCGTGGGTCGCTTAGCTCTGTCTATCACTTGCTGTTTTTGCTGTTTGGCGTGCACGTAGTCCTATTTGGTGCCTTCACCAGGTTGACACTTCACCTTCAGGTTTGCCTGGTGCTGCTCCTGGCATAACTTCCTGCACTCTCCATTACACCAGGGTTGATCTCCTGGCTTGATGGTAATGGTTGAGTGGGGTCGGGTATGCCAGGCCATGAGATTACAGATTGTGCTGGAGTACAGTTCTGCTGTTGATGGCCCACAGCGCCTCATGGGTATACAGTCTTGAGTTGCTAGATCTGTGTGAAGTCTGTCCCATTTAGCACGGTGATAGTGCCACACAACACGATGGAAGTTATTCTCAATGTGAAGGTGGGACTTCGTCTCCACAAGGCTGGTCACTCTTACCGATACAGTCATGGACAGATGCAACTGCAGCTGGCAGCTTGGTGGTGGATATTGAAATCCCCCACCCAGAATACATCTTTTTGCTCTTGCCTTCCTCAGTGCTTCCTCTAAGTGTTGTTCAACATGGAGGAGTACCGAGTCATCAGCTGAGAGAGGACGGTATGTGGTAATCAGCAGGAGGTTTCCTTGTCCATGTTTAACCTGAAGCCATGATGCTTCATGGGGTCCGGAGTCAATGTCGAGGACTCCCAGAGCAACTCCTTCCCGACTGTATACCACTGTGCCATGACAGTGGTGTCTGTGACATTGTCTGTAAGGTATAATTCTGTGAGTATGACTATGTCAGGCTGTTGCTTACCTAGTCTGTGAGACAGCTCTCCCAATTTTGGCACTAACCTCCAGATTTAGTGATGAGGACTTTGCATGGTCGACAGGGCTGTTTCTTCCATTGTGTTTTCTGGTGCCTAGGTCGAAGCCAGGTGATCTGTCCGGTTTCATTTCTTTAAGACTTGGCTTTGGCTATCCTGGGCGAGAATTCTGTTCCTTCTTCCAGTCGAAACTTTCTAATCCAGAGCATTGTTGGTTCATGACTTGGCTTTGAAGTCTTGCAAGGCTCTTTTTCCTACCCTTTGGAGCACTCCTGCTCTGTAGTTCAGTAATCAAAGTCTTCTGAGGTCCTTTCCTCACCTTCAGAATCTTCTTTACTAACTCCTTTCTTAAAGTCTTCTATGGTCTTGCCTTTCTTTTGGAATCTTCCCTTTTCAGTGTATCCCTTGATTCATGTTTAGACCTCAGAGTGTGGCTATGCAGCTTTGTTCCCATAGCTGACACCATGCTACATTTTATGCTGTCAGCCAATACTGCTCCTAGAGAAACAGGTCAGGAGTATCTCAGGGTGTGGGTACCTGTATGTACACCATCGGTGAGGCTGCTTGCTCCTCATCCCTAAGCAATGCTCTTCAACACTTCATCCAATGAAGCACTCCTTATTCATATCTGTACGGAGGTTCTCAGATATAGAGGTTCTCCAGTGTAGTCTATAACACCACTCTCTTCACATGCTCATTCTAACTGGTGTCTTCTCTTATGGATGTCAGTATCAGGTGAACAGCTGCTTCTTCATGATCAATATGAATCTCATTAGCTCAGTCAGCTGGACAGCTGGTGAGTGATGCCAACAGAGTGGGTTCAATTCCCACACTGACTGGGATTACCCTGAAGGGCTCTCCTTCATAACTTTGCCGTTGCCTGAGGTGCAGTGACCCTCAGGTTAAACCACCACCAGTCATCTCCGTCTGATAAGAGAGCAGCTCTACGACCTCGTAAGACTGTGATGATTTTACCTTACTTTCCATTTTTGTGAATCTCATCATAACACATGTTGTTAGGTTAAATAAAGAGAAGCCATTTCTCCTACTGGGGTGTGAATGACAAGGGTCATCGATTTTAAACCATCAAGAAGTGTTCAAAGTATTGTTGTTTTAGTCTGAGTTATTAACAGCGTTAAATACTTTATCAGGGGAATTAGTTGAAGGTGCTGACCATTGTTTTTATGAAGGAACAGCGCAAATATTTAAAATGAATAACGTGGAAAAATGGGTACTGCCAAACAACTAGATTGGTTTTCAATTGTTTTCACAAAGAACAAAGACAATTTGATCAGAAATATTGCTTTCTTTTGTACGGTACTTCCATGTTTTCCCCCTTTCAATGTAGAAGGTTGCATCAGCTTCTGCAAAAATGTAATATTGAATACAGAAGTGCATTTATTTTTGTTGATGTGATCATTTTAAAACAATAATTGAAGCACATTATAAGTGGAGCCTTCAATGTGACAAGAATGAACACCCCCAATTTGAAAGCAGCAAAAATATTCCAGTTCAAGCTGGTGACCACTTTAGATGCTTTATTTCCTCTGCACACTATTCTAACTTTTTGAGTACACAACTATAAGCTCAAAGATGCAACAAATCATGATATTTATGCAAAAGTCAGGTGAAAAGTACCAACAATAGTATTTTATTTTTAACATCACAGCAAGCTACAAAGCCTTAGTCATTTATTTGAAGATTTCAGATCAATACCAGTGATTATTACCAAACAATCAATTCTTTTTTACTTGTCAAATGTCAAGGGCTTTTCATAAAAGAAACCCCGAGAATTGAACAGGACCTTGAAAGAGAATTGCAAAATAATTAACAATGTATGATCATAATCAACAATGAGTCAACTAACAATCCAACTTCCCATACTACATCAACAGACTGGACAGGGTTTCTTGATTTGAAAGTAAAATAAGCAAGAGATAAATGCCTTTTCTGTAATAGCAAGAGCAAATTCAATTGCATCTGCATTGCAACAATTTAATAGAATTACAGCAAAAATGTAATGAGTCAAAATTGGATTTCCTGTTGTGTCAGAGTTGTCAACCATCCCCCTGCAGAATACCCACTCCAATAGAACAAGGCATGTGCTAAGACAAAGATCCAGACTGGTAACTCTGGAATAACCAAACTCGTGCAAACTGGTCATTTGACCGCGCACAATTAATTGGAGCAAAGTTAAGCCATACTAGAACATGAAAACATGGAGCTCTAGAAAAGATATCATTTGACATCAAGGTGATCCTGTGATAGCATATTCAAACCTTCCAAGCATTGCTAAGCTTGTGAGAAAGTTAGAAGTGTAGTAGATCAGATAGGAAGTGAAGTTGATAAAACAAGTGGAAAACTATGATGCGAAGCAAAAAGAGAGTAAGATTCCACTAGTGAGTTTGTCATCTATTCTGAAACATAAAACAATCATCTTGGAACAGTTTGACAAGCAGACATTTTCTCCAGCAGGGAAGAGGATGAGACTGGCTGCCTTTCCCCATGTCAAAGAAGCTCTGGTAATGTGGTTCAAGGCTGCTCAAGCCACAAATGATCCCAGCTCTGGTTCAATCCTGCAGGAAAAGGGGAGTCATCCTGCAAATAGGCTGGACTACTAGGAGGTCACCTGCAGTGATGGAAGGATGAGTCAACTGAAGATAATGCATGGTGTAACCTCCGTATGGTAAGCACTGATGACGGCAATAACAGATAATGACTACAAAATCATCTCAATCACATCTTGAACAAGTTTGTGGACAAGAAACATTTTTAATACAGAAACAATTGAACTTCTTTGATTTTAAGAGAAAACACGCAATGGATGGAAAGTGAAGTAAGGAAAGTGTTACTGATATAGTCTGCACCAGCATGGAGGCAACAGAAAGCTATTGCTTCCTGTATGGGCAAGTCCAAGAGGCCACGTTGCTTTGTGAGTATCAAAAAACAACCCAGACAGTGCAAGGCTTAAAAAAACCACCTGTACGTACAATCCATTGAACTCTTGAACCAAGGTTCTCAATGACCTTAAGAAGTTTTATGAATGCCAGCCTGCTTTCCCACCTGTTTCCTAAGCTGAAGCTGTAAAGGCCAAACAGAAGCTTCATGATCTCGTACTCCAACATGAAAACACCAAAAACGTTTTTGACTGCATTGACAATATGGCAGAATGTATTGCACTTGATGCAAGACAATGGACTAAGCAGAAAAAGATTACTGAGCTTTTCTGGAGATAACTTCCAACAATTTTCAAACCCTTTCTCTATAGAAGGTCAGGCCAATGTAAGGTGAGAATGCATTGAAAATAAAAACAATTTTCACATATTTATGGCGTCAGTGTATATTCATTTGGCCTTTTGTTTGAGATAGTGTGTGTTGTCGGCAAATCAGGTTAGAGTATATATGAGCTTCCTCAGCCACCTCGAAACTCCACTTAACACAACTTTTCAACGAAAATTGCTGCGGTTCAACTCATCGCAATTTCACTAGAATATCCTTTATTGTCACATGTATTCAATTTAAAATACCGTGAAAAGTGTGTACCGTTGCCCGTACATAGATGCCATTCACACTAACTTCAAATAAAATATTAAAAAACTCAAAATGGAATCCAACGTTTTCTTCTCTGCTGCTACAGCATGCCACCAGTGTCCCACTCTGGTCTTCCCAGACTGCGTCACGCCGCTAGTGTTCCGCTCCAGCCTTCCCAGACCACGTCATGCCACCGCCAGTGTCCTGCTCCGGCCTTCCCAGACCGTGTCACGCCACCAGTGTCCCACTCCAGCCTTCCCAGACTGAGCCATGCTGCCAATGTTCCACTCTGGCCCTCCCAGACCGTGCCGTACCACCAGTGTCCCACTCCGGCCTTCCCAGACCGTGCCGTGCCACCAGTGTCCCACTCCAGCCTTCCCAGACCGCGCTATTCCACCAGTATCCCACTCCAGCCTTCCCGGACCGCGTCATGCCGCTGCCACTATCCTGCTCCGGCCTTCCCAGACCACGCGATGCCCACTCCACGTGGAATCCCACTCCAGGCCTCACAGGCCGAGAGACTGATTCTGCAGCCGCGCTGCCTCGGAAGGTGACACTGCCGCTCCGGACCCCGTTGGAGCCGCCTCCTACTGAAAATGTCTCTTTATCAGGTACGTTTGACAGAAAAGAAGGGGTAGAAGGAAAAACAAAAAGAAAAGAAAATGCAGTTGAAGAGGATAAGCCCAGGCAAGGAGTCTGTACGCTGCCTACTCCACTGCCACTATCTTGATTTTCAGATGATCATAGTTTTACTTGTACTATGACATTTGCAGGTCAACAACAATAATACGATTAATTAATATTTTAACCAAATATCCCAGGGATTATACAGAGGCAGAAATAACCAGAACTGAGAAATGCAGGAGTTGTGTCCTCAATCAAAAAAATAAGTTCTGGCAATGATCTTGAAGGAAGCTGAAGAGGTATCAAGGTTGAGCATGAATGCTTCAGAGCCAGCAGCTGAATAGCTAGTCCCTGTGGCCAAGCACAAGGCCGTAGAAAATACGATGTAAGGGACTGAAAATATAAAATAAGTGGAGGCCGCGGTCAAGTCATTGGAACCAAATAATACTGCAAAGTTTGTGAGGTGAAAGGCCGTAAATAGAGTTGTAAATATTCACAATGATGTTTAAACTCATGTATGTGTAGACAAAGCAACCAATGACCGTTGGTTAGCACTGACATAGGGGAGTAAGAGTAGAGTAATGAGACTTTGGTCCTTAAAGTTCTGATGAATAACAATTTGTGAAAGGGAGAACTCAGGGATGTGGCAATAAAGGGGTTTTTGTACATGATAAGGACATGGATAAAAGTTTCAATAATATTTGAGATGTGATCAATGCAGAGGTCTTCAATGTTAGCTCAAATTAGCTTTGCTCAAATTCAAACAAGACAACAGGAATTGGTTTACAGTTCAGCATTGGCCTAAGGGAGCAATTAGCAAGGGGGTCAGTTAGAAGTTTAGTGCAGAGATTGAAGCAGGAGCTTTTCATACTGGTTTGTTCTTGCTGCTTTTGAGCTCAAGTAAATTATTGAATAATCAAGGGTGTTGGCATGGAGATAAAATGGAATGCTGTCACCATCTACCTGAAAAATGGTAATGTGACTGCACAGCATCACCAAAGGGCAACAGGCAGATGAGAAAAAGAATAGGACCAAGGATGAAGTCTTGAAGAACACCTAACCTTTAGGGCAGGTTAGAAAACCAACACAGGAGATGTACTGGTTTTATTGTGACAAGCAGAAATGGAACGAATATTTACAATATCAGCTGTGTTGAACATCACAGAGGCTGAAAAGCAGGAGGAGGATAGAGCACCACAGTCACTTGCACATGTCATCATCGTTAGCTGTTTTTAAAGGGAAAGGATGAAACTAGAATGAACAATTCACAAAGAAAACAAGGAGAATGGTGGTTACAAAGCCTTATTATGAAAACATGTTTGAAGAATTTTAGAATTTATTTTTTATAGAACTTCGACAATGTTAGCGCGTTCTTGAGAAAGAATATCTTCCAGCCCTGCAGAACTTGACAATGATCAACAACTATGCTAAGACTCTGAAGAAATCAATTTACAACCAAACAATATACACTTTAGTACAGCTATTTTTCAAGGAGAAGTGTTGTGTACATCAATAATACTGAATACAAGGCCACAGTCCAGCTACATCACTTCATCTTTGTCACATTCACTGCAATTAATTGTTTAAAGGAAGGATCTGTTGGATTGAAATTGAATAAGGGAAAGGATGATGCTATTAAAAGTATTGTCTGTGTGGCTTGATTATTAACATCTTCTAATTTTGCCAAAAAAGCCCTCTGTTAATTCTACATCTGCCTACTCAAACATTTGAATAAATTATTTTTCTCCCAGTTCTAGTTATTAAAGTTGCCTACGTGTTTACATGACACTTCAGTCCAGCATAAGCAAATATGCAATTGAAACTTTTGCCATAAGTAGAATTGAAAATATATTCCTGTACAATTAAGAACAGAGTCACAGCAAACACTAGAAATGATTAAATGCAACAGCAGAGAAAGGCTCAAATATTAGAAAAATAATTGACAGAAAATGGACTCCCATATGTTTGATTAAAAAAAAGTAGTGAGTACCAGACATGTCAGTTGAATCTGATAATAAAAGTATTAAAAAGACCTGCATTTGTCTCAGTTCAGGCAACAGATATTGAATTTGCAGCTGTCAGATACTGACTGAGATTCATATGAAACTACATCTTTTATCCCTTCAAAATTTCAATGTGGTTTTATATTATTTTAAGTAAAGGCCAAAGTGGTTAGCTCAATTTATTTAGCACCATTGTCTTAATTTCAGGTAATAAAAAGCCAGATTTGCACTGGTATGTACAACCACAGCTGCATTAGTTAAGCCTCTGAACAATTACATAAGACAGCAAACCTCCTCCAAAGACTGTGTTAACATACTTATCTATGTACATACAAATTAGAAGCAAGAATGGGCCATTCAGGCCTTTAGGTCTGCTCTGCTATTCAATAGGATCACAGCTGATCTGCTCACAGCGCTCAATATTCCACCTAAATGCTCCCCACTAATCTGCACCCACCAATAATCTTAGATACCCTAGTTAGTCAAGAATCTACTGCAACCTTAAAAAAATTCAATTACCCCCCCTCCATCACTCTGCAGGGAAGAGAATTCCAGATTCAAGACCCTCTCTGAAAAACAAAATGCATCTCCTTAAATAGGAAAGCTTGTATTTTTAAGTTGTGCCCCAAGATCTAGTCCCTCGTACAAGTAGAAGAATCTTTTCAGCATCCACCCTTTCAAGCACACCTCACACCTGCATCTGATAGGAATCAATCAGATTTTAAAGTGAAATGCAGGAGGTTTAGGGGACATTTGAGGAAAAACCTTTTTCACCCAGAGGGTGCTGAGGTTCTGGAATGCATTGCCTGGGACGGTCACTAAGGCAGGAAACCTCACCACCTTTAAAAAGTACTTGGGTGAGCACTTGATGTGTCATAACATTCAAGACTACAGGCCTAATGTGGGAAAGTGGGACTAGTGTAAGTAGCAGGATATTTTTGGTGGTATAGATCTGATGGGCCAAAGGGCCTCTTCTGTACTGAATGTTTCTATCATTTTATATGCTAGGACATCTGGGTCCCCTGAAGCTAAGAGTTCTGAATTTCTCTCAATTTAAATAACATATAACTTAGCTATTCTTCCTGTCAAAATGGACTATTTCACACAATCTCCCACATTATTTTCCATCTAACAATTCTTTGTCCACTCACTTAATCTATCTATGTCCATTTCCAGATTCCTTATGGCCTCTTTCCCTTCGTATTTTCGGGTTATCAACAAATTTAGCTACCATACATTCAATCACTTCATCTAAGTAATCGAGAGATTATAAATAGTTGACATCCAACTGGTTCAGATCTAAAAACATACAGATAATCAAGTTCAAGGTTTAATTCCTAGCACTGGAATTCAGGTAGTATCGCACTTGGAGAGGATCTGTAACCTGCTCTTGTGACATGTCATATCTTTTACAACAAGTATTCTTGTGGTGCAGTGGTAGTGTCCTTACTTCAGAGCCAGGAGGCCTGGGTTCAAGTCCAACCTGTTTCAGAGGGGTGCAATAACTTATATGAGCAGGTTGATTAGAAAATACTTATATTTTACAATGTTAAAGGCATTTTCAACAATTTTAAAAATGCCAAGGGCAGCAGGAGGCAGATTTTCCTCAGAAAATCCTTAAATCATCCGGAAAAATCCACTCATGGGCAGGGTGGAGAGTTGCTGACCAATTGGACAGAAATTGAGGAAGGACAAGGAGGGGCAAGGAGTTACAAGGGGTTTGGGGTGTAGAAGGAGATAAGAGCTGCCAGAGACAAAATAAGGCTGCAAGAGGAGTGATAGGGTAAAGGGGGCTTCAAAAAGAAGGGTATTTGGGGAGAGGGAGGTTTCAACTATAGGAGAGAGAGGCTGCAAAGGAGAGAGAAGAGCTTTAAAACTGCCAACAAAGAAATACTCTGCTAACTCGGATCCAAAGAAATTACAAATCACTAAGACAATGAATTCATTGTAAATGAATGCGGAATCTCAAGTTAAAAGCTGTGTAAGTTCAGATCTACTATACTTCAAAAATCTATTGGATCACGTTGGATTGAATATAGTCAATTGTTAAATTTAAATCTGAAATTGAGATCGAGATACAATAAATGAGATGGCAGCTGCCTGGTTAAAGTGTTCCAGTTTTGCACATGTGTGATGGAAATGTTTCAGTTGGGACTACACCAGCCTTTGGAAGGTGTGTTTAAAGTTATGGATTTTCATGTGCGTAAGTGTGTGTCAGTTTTTTTGAGATAAAAATTTGTTCATTTGTGCCTGTTATCTTTTTATCAACTAAAACTTCTGGTTAATGCTTTCCTTGTGCGCTCTGACTTTAAATTTAGCGGAGAGTTGACAGTTATTAATTATTCTAATTTCACTTGTGCACAAGTCCAATGTTCTGATATGGCAACACAAATACAGATTTTTTACACAACAGGCATTGCCTAATAGATGAGGTAATGAGAATGTAAAAGCAACGCCCAAAAATTAAAAAGTAGCCCTCAAGATCTCAAGAAGTGACCTTGAGAAAAAGAAATCATTTTACACTCTTCTCAGAGATCAGCAAAATGCAGTTTTGAATGTAATCATGTACAGAGAATGATAACAAGAACATCTTAACTGGAGCCAGGCTACAGTACCATATTTTCCAATATTTGACTAAGAACATCACCACCACCCATTCCACACTACCCCCCCAACACCGGCCCCCCAAACACCCCCCCACCCACCACCACCACCCAACAAACTTACAAAGTTCTTGTGGTTGAGAGACATAAGCTCTCTTGCCATCTCCTTGGAGTCTATTTCTATCACTCGCACATTGGTGGAGTGGCAATGACAGCTCATGACAACAACTGATTTGTTGGGCTGATAAGGCTGCAGTAAAGCTGAGCTTTGCTGATAGTTTATTCCTCACAGCCCACAACTGCCATCTACGCAGATCAACAATTTCTGCTCACTGAACATCAACACGCTTCACTTTTGAACACTTTTAAATCTTCTCTTTCCCTCTGGAATAACATCTTATAAGCTACCTAAGTTGTTATACTTCTTTCTGGTGGGCATTTGCTAAGAATTAGTTTTGATTTAAACATATAAAGCTGATACTGATGTTCTCTGTGCCTTATTGCAAAGATTTGTTACATTAGTTGGCTTCAGTCTGTACAGGTGTGGCACTATCCACGGTCTCGAATTTGTTTTGAAGCTCTTATTTGCTTGCACATATGCTTGAAGATCACTTCCTAACTCCATAATTCTTGATATCTCCAATCCTGTGGTCACATTACTGGATGGAGAAATTTTTGAAGCTTCACTTACTTTCACAAAAGATTAAATAAATACAAGGGTACTTTCTTGCTTTCCAATAGTGATCTGGCTACCTACTCTGGGAGTAACTTCTTCTTCAAACTGCAGTTGCGGTTGCTGTATCACCCAGGCAAGTTCTGTACAGTAGACAACTTTACTTCTTCTTTATTTTCTTCAAGAAAGAACTGATATTCTTCAAAAGAGATAACTGGGTCTTCAGAAACAGTACGCCTTACAGGAATGTCCAAAGTTTCTGATTCAAGTCAATCAATGACTTTTTTGCTCGTTTCCTTCTCTGTAACTAATTTCTTTAAGAAAAAGAACCATTGCCCAGAATGCTCTCTGTTGGCGGGCCACTATCTTCTTTGGTAAATGCTTTTCCTGCTGATTTCACTTTCTGTTTCAAGAGAAATAGAGTGTCTGCACCACCCTCCGTAAAGTTTCAACTTAAGTGTCCTCAGGTGTCTGTCAACCAAAGAATGTCTAGAGATAGACAAGCAACTCTGCTTAATAAAGAATCAAACTGGTTAAGAATTATATAAAATATTTCCATAACCTCTTTACCCCTGTAATAAATTTTTGAACATGTATGATCTTTAACTGATTCCTGAAGTTTCTGAGCTGTAAATTTTAACGGAGAACAGTCTGAGGATTCCTGGCCTCAACCATGGTAAACCATCTGAAAGATTCAATACCGTCTCTCTGGTATCTACTTTAGAACTAGCTCCTCTGTTATTTTATTTTACTGGCTATGTACCAAAACACAGGTGCAACACTTCAACCAAGAAGAATGCATCCAGTTCACCTTTAGCCTAAAAGGCATCAACTTTGTGCACCACAGGAGGATGAAGTTGTGTACCTATAGACTTTTGAACAATAGGCAGAAATCCATAATTTCTGCTTCAGCAAACCCACCTGAACATGGCCTCTTCTATGGCATGCATGGCATTCTGAATTTGTGGATGAGCAGGACAAAGATTGAAGTCAGTTTTTCCACTTATAATACAGAAAAGAACCAACGGTGGTGTGTGCACATCTTCCCACTGTGCTTGCTGCCTTGCTGGCCCATTCATACTTCTTTGATTAACAAACTGAACCGAGTCAGTGTCAACGGTTTGAGTCCAAAAACAATCTCAGGCATCTTGAATAAAACCCTATTTTGCTTACAATGCTTGGCCTGTATGGCACACTGCATTACCTTTTGGAATGAAAGACCTTTCGACTTTAAAACTCTGACATGGTTTCATCCTGTACCCACACATGTAAGTTCCGGTTTTGTGTGATCAGCCATCACCATGACACAGCTACTGAGTATATTTAAAAGACAGCAATGTCCAGAGTAAAGGTAAAAATCCTTTTACTCCACATTACCTAACCTGTAAAGATGCATGGGTGATGTTTTGCAAAAGGATATCTTCAGCTCACTAATGGTTTCTACACACACACGCACGCACGCACACACACACATGCACACACACAATCTGAAATTACAGGAACAATATTAAAATTTGATGAAACCTATTTGGAGCTAATAGCAGCAGGAGAGGTGAGGGATGCAGTTCAATGTAAAAAATTGAAACCATAGATTTAGAAGGAAGACTAAAATATTAAAATCTTGTCAGTAAGATATATTTTAACAGATATATGTACCTTGTTATGTAGATGTAGTGACCATTGAAAATCAAAGTCTAAGTAAATATGAAATAAAATGATTGAAATCCTTGGCTTTAGATGGAATACAGAGGTAATTATTAATTTGAGTAACATCCTACTCATGGAACAAAGAAAAACAAAAGAACTGTGGATGCTGGAAATCAGAAACAAATTGCTGGAGAAACTTATCAGTTCTGGCAGCATCTGTGGAGAGAAATCAGTGTTAATGTTTTGGGTCCAGCGACCCTTGTTTAGAACATACCCTTCCGGCAGTGTCCTTTCTCTGTAGGTGACATACAAAGTAATTCTAGTTGACTTTGTGGTATCCACAACCAGGTGTCTTGTTCCTGGTGAGCTCTGAGAGAGTTTGGAGATCTGAATCAATCAGGTTGTAAATACTTCTCTGGTTTAGTGTCGTGTCTTGCTGCCTTTTGGGCATAGCACGTATTGACATATTTATAATTCTATACAATTGTCTAAAAATATTGTGCTTTTAAAGTTTGCACAGACGTTTGTAAGTGGTTCAGTTGCTTACTTTTATTTTGCACCAATATGTACCAATGGGAATGCTTTTCAAGTTCTGTGTAGGAACTCTCTGCAGTTCGTGTGCTGAAAAATAATCATCATGGCCTTCTCTAAAATTATCACCAGATGTATGCTTTTAACAGTGCTTAGAATCATAGAATCAGTACAAAAGGAGGCTATTCAATTCATTGTGACTGAAGCAGCTCCCAAAAGGGCTACCCTGCTAGTCCCATTCTCCAGCCCTATCTCCGTAGCCCTCTAAATTCATCTTTCAAATATATCTTCAACTCTGTTTTGAAACCTCTTATAAAATCTTCTCCCCACTCTCCCAGGCAGCAAAACATTGCACTCAGCCACAAATAAAATCTGGCTATACACCACTTACTCAAACCACACTTCTCTGTGCTAATTATTCACTCACTAATTTACCATTAGGAATGGAAGAAAACTATTGAGTGATGTCAGCAGCCACCAGACACAGTATTACATTCAGGCCCACATCCGTTTCATCGGATAAACATTCAACAAAGTTCTTTTTTAAACTCAGGTGTCAGATTCTTGAAGAAGTGTTCAGAAATGACTCATAGCATCTTCTTTGTCTGATTCCATCAAACCTTTGGAGATGAGTGTTCTCCAACGCTTTAGCTTATAATACATCTTTATACATTTCTCACACATTTCACACTTTAAATACAACTAAAGACTAGTTTTAATTAATGAGATTTTAAATTTATTCAATAACAAAATATACCAACTTAAGTCGTTTAGCAGCACTTCGTACATATTATCTGTGGATAATCTTGAACAACATTACCAATCTTTTCTACTTAATCACTGAATATCACACCCATGACTAGCTTGCTACGACCGTGATTGAAACTCATTGCACATCAATGTTATAGATTTAAGATCTAGCAGAGCTTCATGTCAGAATATGCCAGATACGTGATTAAGTTTCAGCCATTTTTTCCACTAGAGCGCACAATACAAAGCCCTCAGCATGTAGACAAAACTGTCAGGTCATCCAAATTGCTCCAAGTTACTGAGAAGCATTGAAGCCAATTGCTTCAGTTGAATGAATAGTTCATCATTTTCACTATGGAAAGAATTGACTGAGATTGATGCTACATACAAAATAGTCACTGAACTGCAAATGTACATGGCTCTGAATGCTTTAAACCTTAATATGTTATCCAAATATTAACAATGGATAGCATCTAATAATAGTATTTTATCACAATCGCCTATTCACAAATTGTTGTAATCCACTCCCTTGTGATCTGAAGTCTTACAGAAGTGCTGACTTTGTCCATCACTGTTTTTTTTAATTTATTCATTAATGGGATGAGAGCATCACTGGCTAAGCAGCATTTATTGCCCATCCCTAATTGTCCAGAGGGCAGTTCAGAGTCAACCACATTGCTGTCAGTCTGGAGTCACATGTAGGCCAGACCAGGTAAGGATGGGAGTTTCCTTCCATAAAGGATATTAGTGAAACAGATGGGTTTTTCTGACAATTGACAATGGGTCATCATTAGATTCTTAATTACAGATATTTTATTGAATTCAAATTCCACAATTGAGTTACTTAAAATGTTTTAAAAGTCACAATTAATACACAAGATTTTTAAGACAGAAAACTGAAGAGGGATCACTCTTCAGAGGTTTGAGTAGGGCAGGAGCAAAGATTAATATTGTTGGAGAAAAGGAATAATGCAGAGATGCCAGTGTTGGACTGGTGTGGACCAAGTCAGAAATCACACAACACCAGGTTATAGTCCAACAGGGACAGCGATGGCCTAGTGGAATTATTGCTAGACTATTAACCAGAGACCGAGATAATGTTCTGGGGACCCAGGTTCAAATCATGCCACAGCGGATGGTGGAACTTGAATTCAATAAAAAAAATCTGGAATTAGGAACTTACCAATGACCACGAACCATTGTTGATGGCCAGGAAATCTGCCTTCCTCCCCGGTCTAGCCTACATGTGACTCCGGACCCACAGCAATGTGGTTGACTCTCAACTGCCCTCTGAAATGGCCTAGCAAGCCATTCAATTCTACCAATCGCTATAACGTCTCAAAGAAATGATACCGGACAAATCACCAGGCACCAATCTAGGCACCGGAAATGACAACAGCAGAAACAGCCTTGTCAACCCTGCAAAGTCCTCCTCACTAACATCTGAGGGCTAGTGTAAAAATTGGGAGAGCTGTCTTACAGACTAGTCAAGCAACAGCCTGACACAGTCATACCCATGGAAACATACCTTACAGACTATGTCCCAGACACCACTACCACCATCCCTGGATATGTCCTGTCCCACCCACAGGACCGACCCAGCAGAGGGGATGGCACAGTGGTATACAGTCAAGAGGGAGTTGCTCTGGGAGTCTTCAACATTGACTCTGGGCCCTATGAGGTCTCATGGCTTCAGGTTAAACACGGGCAAGGAAACATCCTGCTGATTATCATGGATCGTCCTCCCTCAGCTGATGAATCGATATTCCTGAATGTTGAACAACACTTAGAGGAAGCAGTGAGGATGGCAAGGGCACAAAACGTACTCTGGGTGGGGGGATTTCAATGTCCACCACCAAGAGTGGCTCGTCAGCAGTACTACTGATCGAGCTGGTCGGGTCCTGAAATACATAATTGCTAGACTGGGTCTGCGGCATGTGGTGAGGGAACCAAAAAGAAGGAAAAAAGTATTTGACCTGATCCTTACCAATCTGCCAGTTGCAGATGCATCTGTCGATGACAGTATCGGTAAGAGCAACCACCACACAGTCCTTGTGGAAACAAAGTCCTGCCTTCACATTGAGAATAACCTCCATCGTGTTGTGTGGCACTATCACTGTGCTAAATGGGATAGACTTCAGACACTGAAGCAGACCATGTCCAAATGCAACAAGATCTGGACTATATCCAGGCTTGGGCTGACAAGTGGCTAGTAACATTTGTGCCACACAAATGCCAGGCTATGACCATCACCAACAAGAGACAATCTAACCACTGCCCCTTGACATAAAATGGTGTTATCATCACTGAATTTCCTGCCTATCAACATCCTGGGAGTTATCATTGATCAGAAAGTCAACTGGACTCACTACAGAAATGCAGTGGCATCAAGAGCAGGCCAGAAGCTAGGAATACTGTAGCGAGTAACTCACATCCTGACTCCCCAAAGCCTGTCCACCATCTACAAGGTACAAGTCAGGAGTGTGATGGAATACTCCTCATTTGCCTGGATGAGTGCAGCCCCAACAACACTCAAGAAGCTTGACACCATCCGGAACAAAGCAGCCTGTTTGATTGGCACTACATCCACAAACATTCACTCCCTCCACCACCGACGCTCAGTAGCAGCAGTGTGTACTATCTACAAGATGCTCTGAAGAAATTCGCCAAAGATCCTCAGACAGCACCTTCCAAACCCACGACCGCTTCCATCTAGTAGAACAAGGGCAGCAGATGTATGGGAACACAGCCACCTTCACGTTTCCCTCCAAGCTACTCACCGTCCTGACTTGGAAATACATTGCCATTCTTTCACTGTTGCTGGGTCAAAATCCCGGAATTCCCTCCGTAAAGGCATTGTGACTCAACCCACAGCAGCAGGACTGCAGCAGTTCAAGAAGCCAGTTCACCACCACCTTCTCACGGGCAACTAGAGATGGACAATAAATGCTGGCCAGCCAGCGACACCCATATCCCACAAAATGAATAAATAAATAAAAACGATTTACTTGAATTCACAGGCTTTCAGGTCACTGCTCCTTCAGCAGGTGAAGTGGAGCGAAGCACACAGGCACAGCATATGTATGCAGATATAATTCAGAGTGTCAAAACATAGTACAGATGGTGTGAGTGGAGTGTCAACAGGCTGAATAGTAAGGAAGAAATGACCTATGATTCAATTAATTAAGGCAGAGAGATAATTACAAAAAAATTAATAATAAGGTGGCACAAGAGACAAACCAAATGGCTGGAATAACATGATAAGTTTAACAGTCACATGATGAGGGTCTAACTAAAATAAAAGGTATTCTGAAACTGTACAAACTAATTAAGTTAGAGAGATAATAACAAGTTATCAAGGTGATGGTGTCAAAACAGAACAGTAAGAAAGATTTTACACAGAACAGTGTAGTGGGGTCACATGTAGTGATCACTGTTGAGACTATCCTCATGGGTACGCAACTTGGCCATCAGTTTCTGCTCAGCAGTTCTGCGTTGTTGTGTACCTCGAAGGCCACCTTGGAGGAAGCTTACCCGAACATCGGAGGCTTAATGTCCTTGAACTCTGAAAGTATTCCCTGACTGGAAGAGAGCATTCCTGCCTGATGCTTATTGCGCGGTGTCCATTCGTCCGTTGTCATAGCATCCGCATGGTCTCACCAATATGCCATGCCTCGGGAAGGAAAGGAACTACAAAGTCCCTGAGAGGTTTATGTCACTGTGAAAAACTTATATTGAAGGATTTTAGAAATGCATCCCTCAGAGGAGAATTCTGCTGTCCCCTCCACCACAAATACTGCCAGCAACGTAGATCGAAGCAAATTACATTAGAATATATTCAACGTTTCTTCTCAGTTCTTATGAGTTTTGAAATCCTCTGCCAGCAACTTAATAAACAACTCCAAAGTGCACGATTTTGTGCAAGCTTGGACATGAAAGCTGAGGCAGTCTTAAACAACGATGAGATCTAAAATCCGTAATTCTGATGCCTTTACCTTATTATTTTGGGAAAAGTATGAATCGAGAAGACGAAAAGTCATTTAAATATGGATTATTTTGTCAATGGTGTCACAGTCAAGACTTTTGTTTTATTTTGTTATAAAAACCACCACTTCCAGCCTTGGTTTGCTACTTAACATTTTCCACTTGGCAGTATTTGAAGTCTTAACGAGATTTTAAAAATGCTGATAATACACATGTAAAGAACTCAGTTATTTTACACTTACAACTGAGCAAAGCCAAGAAACGTCAACCTATTGGTGGTGATTGTAAATCGTAGGCAGGTTTATCGCAGCATGGTGTCATTAACCTCAGTGAGCATTGATCTGTAAAGGAGTTTCCCATGAGCAACAGGAAAATCTGCAGTTTCTATGGCAACAGAGTTGCATTTTTAGATGTGGTCAACTTTGCAATTTAGATCTAAATCGGGTTTTGTTCAAACAACATTAGCTTTTTAATGTCCCCCGATTTTTAATTCTTTTTTCAATAAAACAACCCCAATGAGTATGACAGACACACACATCAAGTGCAGAATTAGCATGTGCACATTACCTGGCCATACTGAATAATTAGGTGTCTCTTTCATGTCTGTATCACTGATGTTGTGACAATTAATTTCCATTCCCAAATATGATAAGATCAAATACTAATAAACTACTTCCTGAGATCAAATAGGAGGATAATTTGATGGTAGGCAGAAGAGCCAAGACTGATCTGCAATGGATTTTGCCATCAATGTCAAAAGAATAATATTAGCTATTCACCTTGAGGAATTGCCACAGATTTGTTGCGAGCTTCTCAAAGGAGATTTCTTCCAATCTGATGCCTACCCCAGCATGTTTTGATGGAATGAAACTCCACACTTGTAAATTTGTTTTTTCAGGATCATAAATATTGTTCAGCAGTAATTAGCACTTATTCCAATAAAAACTTACATATCTTGAATGCAGCATGCCAAATGTCCTCATCCTTTTACAATTTGGCAAGTTTACTTTATTTTAGTTATTTCAACACATCGTCTGTCAGCAAGATCCATGACGGTGTGTCCTGTGAAGTAATCGGACTCTGCTGACAGCAAACTTTGAATTTCCACATTTAAATGTGGACAAGGGTAGACACCAGAAGTTGCTGTTACATTTAAACATTGATAGCCTCAACATTAGGATCACCTCAAAATCCTTTGTCTGTACCTGAATGACCACACATATGAATATTGCAGCACAGAACTGTGGACATTCATAGGAACCATGGTTTTTTTTTTCTACCTTCCCTAGCCCAGGTACAGAGGCCAAAGTTCACAGGTCTGTATATAATTTGCTAATTTCAGATAAGATGGCAGTTGAGTAAAGTTAGCCTCGGTTAGAAAGGCCTAAAAAATAATTGGTGTTTCCACTCAGTATCACCCAGTTTACACTCTTGGCAAACAACATCGAGCATATATCTGTGAATGTGTGCATGGATGTATGTGCACGTATCAGCATATCAAGGGAAGGGACAGAATCAGGCTCAGCTTGATGTCATCTCGCTGCCTAGTGACATCCACAATATTCACCATAGTACAGAAACACTTGCCCAGGGTCAATCATAACCTTCAGGAGAAGACAGAGAATCCATCAGAGCCCAATGAACCCTGTCCCAAGAATAGCACATCAGTCTACCTGGCACACTGCCACCTTGTCAACAAGATAAGTAGATTTCTTTATTCATACATCAAATAAGGGAGTTAATGTTTAGTACATTCGTGTTGTTTGAGATTGACACTAAATTGCTGCACGGCACAGATTTATTTCTCATTTGACGTGGTTTAGTGGTGCATTGATTTTTAAGGTGTTTTCTCAGAACCGACAGAGTAGTAAACAATGGGTATTTAGTTAAGACAGTGATTCATTGATCCACGTTTGAAATTCCTCGCTCTAGGTAATGCAGTTGTTGACTCATTGTGACAATAAAACCCAGCACAGTCATTAGATTATCTTGAAGTAACACAAAACCACCATTGTACTGATTTAGTTGCATTTTGTTGTCCAATTATTCAAACAGTAATCAGTTATTGCTTAATTACAACACTTTAATGTTTAAATCAGTAAATGCTTGGAATTGGAATCATTAGAACAAAATTGAATCAAAGTGATCAATGTTTACTGAATTTTCTTACAATTTATACCTACAATGTGTCACCCTGTTTAGAAATAGCAATAGGGCATTTATAGAAGATTCACTGTGAGAAGTCTTGTGGTGTAGAACAAAATAACTCCAGAGAGGTCGGTATCTCATCACCTCCAGACAGATCTCAAAGCTGCATGACCTGGGTCTCGTCTCTGTCCTCTGAAATTGGATCCTCAGCTTTCTGACCCACAGACCACAGTGAGGATAGGTAACTGCACCTCCTCCACAATAACAGTCAACAGCGGAGTCCCCCAGGAATGCATCCTTAGCCCCCTACCGTACTCCTAATACACCTACGACTGTGTTGCCAAATTCTGAACGAATGCCACCTACAAGTTCGCTGATGACACCACCGTAGTGAGACGGATATCAAACAATGAGTCAAAATACAGGGGGGAGACAGTGGGCTTGGTGATGTGATGAAATGAAAACAATCTGCTTCAATGTCAGCAAAACTAAAGAACTGATCATCAACTTCAGAAAAAAAGGAGGAGAACATGCCCCCATCTACATCAATGGAACTGAGGTTAAGAGAGTGAAGAGCATCAAGTTCCTCGGAGTGATGATAAATGACAACCTGTCCTGGACTTCCCACATAGATATTCCAGTCAACAAGGCACAACAACAACTCTTCTTTCTCAGGAGGCCCAGGAAATTTGCTATGTCTGTAAGGACCATCACCAACTTCCAGAGGTGCACCATTGAAAGCATATTGTCTGTGTGTATAGTGGCCTGGTATGGCAAATGTTCTATCCAGGACCATATGAAAGCACAGAAGGTGGTGTGCACAGCCTAAACCATCACGGAAGCCAACCTTCCATCCATGGACTCTAATTATACAGCTTGCTGCTGCGGAAAGGTGGCCGACATCATCGAAAATCCATCATACCCTGCTAATGATCTCCTACAACCTCTCCATCAGGCGGAAGATATAGAAGCCTGAATACATGTCTGATGAAGGGTCTAGGCCCGAAACGTCAAGTTTTCCTGCTCCTATGATGCTGCTTGACCTGCTGTGTTCATCCAGCCCCATGCTTGTTATCTCGGATTCTCCAGCATCTGCAGTACCTTTTATCTCTGAATACATGCACGAGCAGGTTCAGGAACAGCTTCTTTCCGTCTGTTATCAGACTGTTGAACGGACTCTAGACTCAAGTAATGTAGCTTCCAATGTAATAGGTATAACTCTAAGTCTTTTTGATTTTTGCATCCTTTGCTTGCCGTGATCTTCCTGTACAGCTCATAAATAAAGCTTTTCACTGTATTTCGATACACTTTACAATACAATCAATCAATCCATCAAAAAAAAATCACCCTTTATTTACACGTTCATAGTACTTGACACTGGTCCAGCTCCCTCAGAGCCAGCTCTCAAAGTGAACAGAACCTCCGACACTCCTGTTTATATCTGTCAACCAGGGCTCCCCAATTGGACCCAAATAACAGCCACAATCAGGGAACTCAAAGATTATGAGGTCTACGTGGCTGACCTCGTCACAATCACCACATCCCTCCCCTCCTAAGTCCAGGGATGTAGGCCTTTTCTGTTCTTTGAGCCTCTTCTGGGGCATTTTTGCACTGCGTTCTCTGACTCAGCCTTGGATACAGGGAGTGTGTACCAGACTGTAGATTGCTTCTTGCACCCACAGTGCCTCAGAAGAAATTCATCCTCTTCGTCAGGAGGTAAAAGCATTGAGGCAGCAACATCCACTGTGTCCATCTCAGACAAGGAGGTTTCTTTGACTCTAGATGGAGGGGGAGAACCCATGGGTTCCCACAGCCTTTCCAGCTGTTCTGAGGGTCCAGGTATGTTTTGGTCCTGCCTTGTTTGTGAGTTTGCAATTTTCATGTGGTCCATGTGCTTGTTCAGGACTGTCTCACCCACCCGAACTTTGTACGCCACTGAACCTGACCTCGAGTTTACCATGCCACTTACCCATGCAGGGCCATTCCTGTGAGTCTTCTAACAGACATTGGCATTCCTGATGCCACTTCATCCTCCCTCTCCCAGATCTGGGAAGATCAGATTTAACCTGGGTCTTCCTAATTGCAACTCTGCTGGAACTATCCCCGCAGCTGCATGAGGGATGGTCCCATAATCAAACAGGAACCAGGACAGATTGGTATCGAGTGAAAATGCAAGCTGTTTCTTTAAGTCTGCCTTCAAAGTTTGGACTGCTGTTTCCGCCAGACCATTGGACAATGGACGGTATGGAATTGTCCTTATATGTCAAATGCCATTTGACTTTAGAAAATATTTGAATTCCCTGCTGGAAAACGATGGCCCGTTGTCTGTGACCAACACTTCCGGGAGCCCATGCAAAAGATGGTTGCAGCTGTTCTATCGTTTTTCCCCTGTTTCACAAATGAACTCTATGCATATTCAACCGCTTTGAATAGGCATCCAAAATGATTAAAAACATTGAGCCCAGCGGGAGGTGGCTCAAGGCATCCGCATTTATTCCTTGCCCTCATGGACAGTGTTTCAACTTGTAATTGTACACACTTAACTGAGAGCCCACCACTGAATTCGATCTGAAGTTATGGCCAAAGCACCCTTGTCCCCTTTGAGTAGCTATTACAAATTTACATCCATAAAGGTATTGGTGGAACTTCCTCACACCAAAGATGTTCGCCAAACCTTCCTTCTCCATTTGGGCATATTTGCGCTCTGCATCAGCTGAAGACTGGGAAGCATATCTTATTGTGTGCACCTCTCCGTTGGGCCATCTATGAGCCAATCCTACTCCGATACTGTATGGGGAGGCAGCACAAGTTAGCTCCACGTCTCCCTCGGGATCACAGTGTGCCAACACCTTAGATGGTGATAGCTGCTTCTCTAAAGGCTATGTCTTGGCGATGAGACCATTTCCTACGCTGCTCCTTTTTCAATAGCAGATGTAAGGGTTCCAGGATGGAGGCCAGGTTACGTATGAACTTTCTGTAATGATTCGAGGAAAGACCTAAGCTCTGGTACAGACAGGGGAGCTGGGGCACCTTTGATTGCCTTCACTTTAACTTCCAATGGGTGTAACTCAGTCTCATCGACTCTGTTGCCCAAGTGGATCATTTGGGATGCCTGGAACACACATTCTTCCCTTCAAAGGCATACATACACCTTGGAGAAACGTCTAAGCACTATGTCCAAGTTCTTCTTGGTCTTCCCGGTTATTCGCACACCATCCAAATAAATAGCAAATTGGGATAGTAACGCTGTAAAATGTTCCCTGTCATCTGCTGAGCAATGGCACTGGCTGATGATACCCCAAATGGCTGTCTTGTATGTTGGCACAAACCCTTAACAGTATTAATTGCAGCATAGTTCTGGGAATCCTCACCTAACTGCAATTGCAGGTGTATGTGGCTCATTTCCAGCTTTGTGAAGAACAGGCCCCCAACACCAGCTTTGTGTATAAGTCTTCTACGTGAGAGATTGGGTATTTATCCAGCTGCGAGAAGTGGTTTACCATTTGTTTAAAATCCCACAAAGGCAAACCTACTCATCAGACTTTACAATCAGCATGACTGGTGGTGCCCATTCGGCCAACTGGAATGGTCTGATGGTTCCTTCATTTTCTAGGCTCCTTATCTCTGCCACTACTTTTGCCTGTAAGGCAAATGGCACTGGGCAGGGCTTGCAGTTTCATGGAATTGCTTCCTGCTCAACATGCAAGGTGGCTTCGGCTCCTTTGATAATCCCTAGACCTTCCCGAAAAACTTCCGGGTACTTAATTAGGAATTCACTCAAGTAGCCACTTTCTGATCGAAAAATGTTGAGCCAAGCTAGCTGGATATTTCTCAACCAATTTTGCACCATCAAAGTTGGGCCCGAGGCTTTTACTACAATCAGTGGGAACTGAACCAGCTGCTTCTTATAAGAGACTGGAACCAAAGTTGTACCCTTAATCTGTAAATGTTCACCGGTATGGGTTCTCAGTCCAGCTGAGATTTTACACAAACTTAAGGGTTGGAATCCACAGCTGATTTTGTTAAAGACTGGTTCTTTAATCACCAATACAGCTGTGCAGGTATCAATTTCCATTAGAAACATTTAACCAGATGTTTATTTTGATTGTTTCTGATTTGTATGTTGCCAAGCAATTTAACTGTTCCAAACCAGATGTAGATGGACTTACCAGGGTGTGAACTGTCCTGGATATCAGCTAATGAGTTCTCTTACTCAGTTTAGGTCTAGTAGGACTCCCTTGCTGTCTCAAATTTGTCTACTGGCAGCCAGTACAATGGCTTGCCAGCCCAAATCCTGAAGAAAATTTGAACTGTTTGGCCAAGGCTTAGGTTTGTTTTGGGGTTTTGCTGTGAGCTGACCTGGAGTCCCTCTGTTCAAGGTGTGTCCTGAGTGAGGCTGCACCTTCACTCAAGTGGTGTTCCCCAAGCTCTGTCAGCCTGGCGAGGGTCTCCACATGCTGCATTTGCCAATGATAAAGCCAGTTTATAGCGCCAGTTTGAAGTCCAGTTGGGTTTCAGCTAGTAGGCACTTCTGCATGGTTACATCATTAATCTCACTCTCGTCGCCACTGAAATAACTCCACGGAGGCTGGTATCCCATCATCAAGTCACCCTTTACTTACGTGTGCATAACACTTGACATTGACCCAACTCCTTCACAGCTAGCCCTCAGAGTGAACACAACGTCTGACACTCCTGTTTATATCTGTCAGCCAGGGCTCCCTGATTGGACCAGGTTAACAGCCCCAATCAGGGAACTCATATTCTATGAGGTCCACCTAACTGACTTCGTTACAATCACTACACAGTGTTCCAGGTTTGACTACCAGCTCAGGACCAGAGAAGGTGCATGTAGTACAAAACCAAGAGAATTGGTATTAACCTGTAAATCCTTCTAATACACAACAATGTCAGGGGGGGCAGCAGCAGAGATTCCTGGTTAGCCTTGTCATGGAAAGGATATTGAAGCCTCTATTGCCACTCTCCATTGTTCCAGTCTAAGTCATGTCGCCATAACAACTTGGACTCCAATGAACTGTAACACATCACAAGGCTTTTATGAAAATTAGTATCAATTTCGTAAACAAAGATCCTTCAGTGGTTGTTAAGTATCTGTCATAGCGATGGAGGTAAAGCCTACATTGTAAAGCATCAGTGCTATACCCTTGTCATAAGTTAAGGCAGGATGCCATAAAGAAAGACAAAGTTCCAGTGTTAAATTTTGGTTTTTCATGCTATTGTTTTGGGGGTCAGTTACCTCAATTGGCTGGACGGCTGGCTTGCTGTGTAGTGTGATGCGAATAGCGTGGGTTCAATTCTTGCACCAACTGGGATTGCCATGAAGGACTCTCACAGAATCCATATAGTGTGGAAGCAGGCCATTCAGTCCATCGAGTCAGCACTGACTCTCCAAACATCATCCCACCCAGACCCACCCCCTGTCCATCAATGCATTTTCCACTCTAACCTGCATATCTTTGGACTGTGGGAGGAATCCGGAGCACCCAGAGCAAACCCACACAGACACGGGGAGAACGTGCAAACTCCACACAGACAGTTGCCCCAGGCTGGAATCGAACCCGGGTTCCTGGCACTGTGAGACTGCAGTGCTAACCATCAAGCCACCTTGCCGCCACAACCCTGTCAACCTCTCCCTTTGCTTGTGGGGTGATGACCCTCAGGTTAAACGATCACCAGTTGTTTCCCTCTGCTGATAGAGCGGCTCCATGGTCTGGTAAAACTACAGTGATTTTGGAAGGATTTTACAGTCAGACATTATTGGGCTTTCTAATATCAGAGAAAATTTCTCTGTAGGAGAATAGATCAGTGTTGAGGTAAAACCAGAAATGTGTTCTGACAGCTGCCTCCTAGAACCCAAAGAGAAGTCAGCCCATTTGTCCACGTTATTCTAAGAATTTACCTTGGTGAGTTTTGGGCAACTTTATCTTAAACAATAGATTTTCAAACGGAAAGCAGCTTATTGGATGGACAGCTTGTAAACATTTAATAATTCAGACACAATACCATGGATTTTCTACACAAGTAAAGTGGATGGAGAGGTGGGTGACCTTCTCTGATGTCACACAGCTGACCTGACTGCAGTTTCCAGCCTCAGTCCAAATTTGATCACTTGGATAGACCCAAGAATCCAGATTACTACTCACTGGTTCAGCTTGAGATGCACTCAAGCATCCCACTTGATCTTATCAGTCTTGTAAACTTCGCTCTACCACAAATTGGTATCTTTGTAGACGTCGTACCCAGCAGTAGGGGCATGGAAGACATGGGCGTGAATTGCTTTGAGTGAAGATGAAGCCATAACAAGGCACTATATAAATGCAAATTATTTCTTAAATAACACTGAGTTAAAAATTGCATCATCCACAGGAAAATGTAATTCAAATTTAGTCTAAAACTTCAGTTTAAGCAAACTACTCTGTGACATGGATGTAGATAGACTGATTCTCTCAGGATCAGGGAACATGTTGGTTGGGGGTTCAGAAATTTGTAAGGTGGATCAAAAAGTAATGAATAATAGCTGGAAGTTCAGATGGCTAAAGTTGGAGGGGTTAACATGGCAAACATGAGAATTTTATCAATGTCAGTTCTGGGAAGTGGAAACATTTGAGAAAGGAAGGTGCAGCATTGGACTCTTTATAGCATTGGCATTGCCTGCACCACAATGAATGCTAATAATGACCTCTGAAAGGTCTTTAGTTCAGAAACCGATAGTAATTGGAATTCTGCAGAGTACGTCGTGAATTCCTTATACATCTATGTCAATGTTGATTATCGTCCAAACTTGACAACCAGTTGTACTTCATTGTTACGAAGCTAAACAGAGTGACTCTGATCCAGAGTTGGCAGCGTAGAGTGCAGTTGGCAGAGCAGGCTCCAACATTATAGTAAAAAACACAGACATGTAATCATTGCAGGTCTTCGTTTTATTCAATGTAAAATTAGAACAGCTTGTAAGCAGAGAACAGAATTGGTAAGGTAGGCATACAAAGGGCAATTTTATATACTCCCAGAGCAGAACATAACCCACAACAACAAATATTAAAAACACAGCCACACAGTGTTTACAGTTCTCACAGAACTGTTTTGGAAATTTGGAAGCACATACCCAGTACAAGTCCACATTTCTGGGATGTGCTTCCCACCAATAGGTGGGCTTCCTCATGAGTGTAAAAATTAAAAAAAAAACCTCAATAGAGCTTGGAGGAGGAGGGATATATTAAGCATAAAAGGGAGGGATTGCTACAAATGAGAAAACTCTACTCAGCCTGTTCAAAGATGTTATTACAGACCACCGGAGGAGGTGGGATGTGAACCCAGACATTCTGGCTGACTCTACTTCTGGCAGGGACTCTACTACTGTATTCCAACAGCAAGGCAGTTAAATTACAACTAACAACTATCTAATAATCATAAAATATTACTTAGAGCTGTTTTGATATCCTATTTAAAACATTCATGTCACAGTACAACTAAAACTCAGGGAGAGATGACAACAAGAACCACCTTAAAAGGTCAAATGATTGAACTCAAGAATAACCAGTGTGTAAGCATTTAGTATTAGTGTGACCAAAAATGGCAACTGTAGTTAACTATAATTTCTCAACAATGGACTGTATTACTTTGACTAAGTTCTCTATGCTACAAATAGTCAGCTTCTGTAGCTTTAAGGAGACTATTTTTCACTGGAATGTTTTTCTGAGCTTTTGTTGAAATAACATCTGCAGGGAATTCTGCAAAGTTTTATCAATCTTCAGAATAACAATTCTTTATCGTAAACTGGACCAGCACTGGAATATAAATTAGAACTGTTGCTTGCCTTAGACGCCTGCGAATGTTCTTGTTGGCCAATAACTAGTTGATATTATGATAGTAAATGTTAAGCTTGCCTCATACATGCATGCAGCCTGCATTTCTTATCTTTGGGCATGCTAATGAAATATTTCTCTTCTGAAGTCAGACATGTAGATGATTCTAACAGGCTTGTCAGATTGCTCTTCTCATCGGGTAAGAGTAGACGTCAGCTTTTCCTCCCCCATTGTGTCAGGCGTCAGTTGCAGTTTACGTACCTTGAGTCATCTGTTAATTGCTTGCCTCCTAGCAAACATTAACTTTAATTCATCAAGGTGTTAAAAAGCAACAGTATTGTAAGTCTTTAAAACCTTGTAATATTTAAGCTGAAATTTATTTTAATTGGTTCACCATTTTTACTGCAAAGTGCAGGGCAAAGTGATCTTGCAAGGGGAGATATCACGGGGGTGAGTGGATAGGGATGAGGACAGAGACAGGGTGGGAGGACCTGGATGGTGGTGTTTAGGTCGTGACTTGCTTATGTAAAGTCTCCATTGTCTATTTCAGGCATGGACCTTAGGCATCTCCGTTCTCTGTTTCTGCCTGTACATAGCACATGATACATTTCCAATGACAGTAAGCACATATATCCTGATAAGTTCAGCATGTCAGAGATGAAAGACATCACCTACAATTATCAAGCTTGAAAAAATGGAACTCAGACACTGGAATAAATGAACAAGCTATATTTTAAGGAACTGCTTTTAGAGGGTGGATATAGATTTGAAATAGAAACCAACTTGAGGAAGTGTTCTCTTAGCTTCTCAAGAAGGAAAAGTCACACAGCTGAATAAAAGAAAACATCAGAACTTAAAGGACAACTGAAATATTCACTACGGTCGTGGATCGAGACAATTAAACACCAATGGTTTCAGGTTAAAACCACCACACCTCAAGTATAAACCAAGTGTCTGAAGTCTATGTTCCTTTCATTTCCCTTTCAAATTAGATACCTTCCCTTTTCAACTTTGTCCTGTGTCGTATTGGGCGTATTTTTTATTATTTTTCTCAGAGTTGGCAGATCATAATACTTCTATTTATCTTTTTTATATTTATTTCACTCAAGAAAATGTTAAAATTGGCTCCTTGTTCTTTCTGCGTGTTTCTGTGAAACATCATTATCACTAATATAAGATGTGTGGTTCGTGTGTGAAATGATATGGGTACAATTACAACCTTTAAAAGACATTTGGATAAGTGCATGAATAGGAAAGCTTTGGAAGGATATGGGCCGGGAGCAGGCAGGTGGGGCCAGTTTAGTTTGAGATTATGTTCAGCATGGAATGGTTGCACCGAAGGGTCTGTTTCTGTGCTGTATAACTTTATGTAATGATGTGAAATATTTACATGTGCATCATTGTTATTTGTTGAGGAGCTAGCTTAGCCAGAGATCTAAAAGTACTGGCAGGCATTGATGATGACAGGTTGATGATAACAACGTTATGTTTTTAAGTCACTCTTTACAGCCAGTGCCCAGCTATTAAAAGGAATGCTTTATTCATAATACAATAACTCAGTTTCTCGCTTTCTGTGACTCCATCATACTTCAGCACAATTCTGAAAGTCAAGTTATTACTCACACAAAGAGGTTAATGAAGTAGAAAAGTCTACAACAGAAGAAAAGTCTAAGGTGCTTCCCAGGAGCAATAAGTGATCCAGACCTGGCCTTCTGCAGAAGAAATTTATGTCAATGGGCATCTCACTAATTTCTATCTTGACCCAGGGGCCAGTGTCACTATATTATCAGATAGTGAACCATGGTTGAAAACACAGTCTACACCAGAAAACAGTGCAACTACATGGCTCAGGAGGTATCATCACTATAGTCCCAGAGAACCAGAGGGCTGCTCTTTCATTAGAGAGAGATGACTGAAGGCAAGATTAATCGAAGGCAAAGGGCAAGGTTGAGAAGGCAGGGCCTTCATATTGACCTCTGATGGTACAGAAATTGAATGCATGCTTTTGATATCACCGTGCATCTCAAATCAGTCGTCCAGCCAACTGAGCTACCTTCAACTCATTGTCAAGCGGTGATGGGATAATGGCAGATCCGCAGAAAACCAAAAGCATTAAGGACTTTTCCACTCCAAAGTCAGTTCATAATTTGCAAACATTTTTTGGCTTGTGGACCAGATGGCATCATTTTTGCATATCACTTGGTCATGATGCCAAAATCTTTTTCAAAACCTCCAGAAGAGAATGTAAAGATGGTGTTGGAAAAGGCACGAGATGTTTTCAGTGAATCAAAGACATGCTGATGTCCACAGATGTGCTGTAAGATGAGTCATTTCCTTCATCCATTCTTTATTCATTCACAGGATGAGGGCATCACTGACTGGACCAACATTTATTGCTCATCCCTAATTGCCCAGAGGGCAGTTAAGAGTCGACCACATTGCTGTGGGTCTGGAGTCACATGTAGACCAGACCAGGTAAGGGTGGCAGTTTCCTTCCCTAAAGGACATGAGTGAACCAGATGGGCTTTTCCTGACAATTGGCAATGGATTCATGGTCATCATTAGATTCTTAATTCCAGATATTTATTGAATTCAAATTCCATGATCTGCCGTGGCGGGATTCAAACCCAGGTCCCCAGAATGTTATCTGGGTCTCTGGATTAACAGTCCAGCGATAATACCACTAGGCCATCGCCTCTCCAAACACACTTGAGCTACAGGCTTAGGATTAGTGCACTTCCAGTAGCAATCAGAGCAGTGTCATTAACTGTCTACTGTGTACCATGTGGAATGTAGAACATGGAAAGGTGATATGGTGCAACTGAGAAGGAGACTGTGCTGGTTACATGGACTTGAGAGATTTTCAAAATACAACAATCTGAAAGTACTGATAGAGCTATACTATAAGCCCCTGGTCTCACTACTACAGGAGAAAGAATTAGCAAGGATTCTTCTACAAATTCAAAGATTTTGATTCCACCTTATGAGGTTCACCTATGAAACAGTACGTGACATGGAAAACTCCAGAGTGACAGTAAGCAGGGTTACAAGGGATGATATTGAGTCTGTTGATGAAAGCGAGTGACATACTGGAACGCACATTAGCACAGTGGCTAGCAACTCATAACTAGCTCAGCCAGAAACAATACAAGCAGGAGATAAACTATTTGTCAGTGTTTCACCAAAGGTTTGCCAGACCAAACGGCTTAAAGGTTTGCCATGTAAACAGCTTTTTAAGCACTGACAACATTTTATGATTGCGGATAACTCACTCAGCTGGTTATTCCAGCTTCACTTCAGGAATATGTCCTAAAGAAGTTCCTCCGGAGACATTTGGGAATCATTAGACATCACTGCAGTGGTCTTGGATTCTCAAAGAGATTGAAGATCTGATGGCTGGCTACGATACTTGTGCCATTCCCAGACCAGAGCAATGGGACCTGCTGATACCTGCCATTTTCCCTACCTGAATATGGAAATGTGAGGGCACAGACTTATTTAATTTTGATAGGAAGTCTTACCTTATGTCTTTGACTAGTTTTCATGATGGATAGAGGTGAAGAAGTTACATACTACCATTAGAGATGAGGTTACCTGGTCTTACAGGAAGTATTTGCAATGCATAATATTGATGTGATCATTTTGGATAAGGTCACATTTTGCTAAGTCAGTGACTTAGCCACTTTGCAGCCAGTTCTGGATTTTAACATCTTGCAAGCTCACTGAGATATGCTCAAATGGGGAAACTGAGAGTGAGCTCCAGACAGTGAAGTCATTTTTGAAGAAAAATGCTGACTTTAATACAGAATTTCTAAATGACAGCACCACCTTACTCTAATATGGTCTGTTACTGTTAGAGTTGCTGAGGAGTAGAAAGAGGTTCACTCCACAGTTCCATGCATGGGGCTATCAGAATACATACAAGGAGCAGTCCTACCATATGCAGCAGGTCACACACTAGAATAGGCATCACCATGTGAAGTGGTGGAAACATTTGGGCAAATGAACTGAATATGAACCTGAGGCCATGATAACAAAGGTACGAACATTCAAGGAGCTGCAGACCAGCAGTGACCTTACACTGGTCTTACGGCAGAAGGAATGGAACAAAGGAACCACTAAGGCCTCATTCCTTTGCAGGTTAATGGTCCACATCACTAGACTGGGACAAATTCAATGAGGACGTTCATAACAAAGGGAACTTCCCTTGTCAGGAATAGAATCCAAGTCTTCAACCCACAGACCATTTAATCTTCCATGTCAAAAGAGAACACCCTCTGAGACAATACGGAAACCTTCATACTATCTGAATTTGTGAAATTAGAGACTTTGATGGGGTCGTGTCAAATGTAGTTATGTACTTAAATGTATAATATTAAAAATGAAAAATAGTTTGGGGTAGATGTTGTGTAAGGGTTTCATAAGGGTTAATACCGAAGCGTGCCATAAGAATCATCCACTGATAAAGGAACAACTTGGGATATTGAAGGAGGAAAACCGGACATCTAGCTCCTCCTCACAGTCTCTGACACAGTGTATTTCATATCAGTGTAATTTGTACTTAGTTGCATTAAACTACATCTTGTTTAAGTCAAGAGCCTCTTGTCATTAGACCAGCAAGTGGTTTCCCCCACCACATTAGACCAAGTGGGCCCTGTAGGTTCTTACTGTAAAAGGCGATGGTTTCAACAAATCTACCCACAGCAATAGTACGGACAACACCATACATCATCCCCACCTTTTATGTTACAGCTGATCAAATACATTATTGAAATTAAAATGCACCACATCCACTGGTACCCCTTTATCCACACACTGCTTGTGACATCCTCAAAGAACAAATAAATTTAGCAATATAGGAGCAGGAATAGACCATTCAGCCCATCAAACCTGGTCTGCAATTCAATCAGAACATTCTTGATCATCTACCTCATTGCCACTTTCCCATACAACCCCTAAACTACTTGTTGTTGTTGGTATCCGGAAATCATTCGTGTCAAGAAACTTCTACCTTGACCATGCTTCCACAGCTCCCTGGGGTAGAAAATTCAAAAGATTCACCGCCCTCTGAGTGAA
The DNA here is from genome assembly GCA_024137785.1 of Ginglymostoma cirratum. Classification (NCBI taxonomy): domain Eukaryota; kingdom Metazoa; phylum Chordata; class Chondrichthyes; order Orectolobiformes; family Ginglymostomatidae; genus Ginglymostoma; species Ginglymostoma cirratum. The sequence continues at coordinate 6,305,088 of JAHRHZ010000066.1, forward strand.
GCAATTCCTCTTCTCAGTCTTAAATGGTCTGCTCCATCTATATTGCCACAGCTTGAAAGGATTTTGTAAGTTCAAATGAGATCAGGGCTCATTATTTCAAACTCTAGAGAATACACACCCAGTATCCTCAATATCTCCTCATAAAATAATCCCACTATTCTAGGAATTTGTCTAGTGAACCACTGTTGTGCTGTCTCTCTGGCAATATATCCTTCTTTAGATAAGGTGACCAAAACTGTACACAATACACCAGATCAGGCCTACAAATGCTCTGTACAATTGCAGCAAGATATCTTTATTCCTGTTCTCAAATCTCTTGCAATAAGATTAACATGCCATGTGCCTTCCTAATTGCTTGTTGCACCTTCATGAATTTAGTGACTTGTGAACAAGGACACACAGGTCATATTAGACATCAACAGTTCCCAACCTCTCACCATTTCGGAAATACTCTGTTTACCAAAGTGGATACTTCACACACACTCACTTATATTCCTCTACTATGCTCTTGTCAATTCACTTAGTCAGTTCAAGTCCCCTTGAAGCCTCCTTGCATCATCCTCACAATTTACATTCTTATCTAGTTTAGCATTAGCAAATTTGGAAGTAGTACATTTGGCCCCATCTCCAAATCACTGACATAGATCATGAACGACTGTGGTCTCAGCAATGACCCTTGTGCTTCTCCACTAGGAACAGTCTGCCATCCAGTCAATGATCTGTTTATTCCTACTGTCTGTTTATCAATTCTCAATCCGTACCAGTAGCTCAGCTCTAATCCTATACATTCTAGTTTTATTTACTAACTGCTGTGCAGGAACTTATGAGAGGTCTTTTGAAAATTTATCATTCACCATCTTTCTTTTACAAAGCCATGTTATCTCTGCCCAATTGCACTATTTTCTACACATCCTGCTCTTACCTTCTTAGTGATTCTATCATTGTTAGGATTCTAGCATTTCCCAGTGACATACACTGTTGACTAGCCTATAGCTTCCTGCTTTTTGTCTGCTTCCTTTATTGAGTAAAGGTGTTACATTTGTAGGTTTCCAGTCCACTAGGATCTTTCCAGAATGAATCAGTGATTGAGAGTTCAGCTGACTCGAATTGCCCCTGTAGAATATTCCAGAGAGAAAATGATAGGTCCATAGTCCTGATCACCAGAGAAGATGGTGTGGACCGTGGCCTAGCTAAGGAGTTTGAGTCTAATTAGCAACAACCTGGGTCCTCCTCAGTTGGAGCACATTCTGAGCTGGCCCTGGCAGAACACACTGAGAGTGGGGCTTGGATACAAGTTGGCTTTCACCCCGTGTTTTCCTCCTTTCCCAGCCTGATATGCCAATCACTTTTACTGGGGGAAGGGGACGGCCAGAGGATGGTGTGTGTGCATCTCAGTGCCAGTCACTCACTCATTTGCTCACCAATACCCCAATCTCTTACCCACTTGCTCTGACTTTTAAAATCACTCTCACCCACTAAACACAGACACTTCCCCACTCAGCCTTTCAGCAGCCCCACACCCTTCCAGCTACACATTGCCTGACTACGTCTACTCTCCTAACAGCCCACCATACTCCTACACACCCATGCCCCTCCCCACACTGCCTCGGAGGACATGGCTCTCCACCCCCATTTCACAAATGGGACAGATCCGGCCTCTGATTGGAGTATTCCAGTTACTGTTAGCTACATTGTAGATAACAGCATGGCAGGCAGGACAGGACCCCTAGGGAGGCCAGACAGGTCCCCCAACCCCTCGACAGGCAGCACACAACCCCTTGAATTGAATTAGCTTTATTGTCATGTACTTAAAAGGGTAGAGTGAAAAGTTTACAAGTTGCCACTTACAGCGCCATCTTGGGTTAAAGGTACCTAGGTACAGGTTCTTTAGTACAGGCTCTTAGGAAAATAAATTAGAAAAATAAATAGAGTCCAGCATTACAGATTGTAGGAATAAATTACAAAATAGTGAAATATAAAGTTTAGAATAAGCCACATAAGGCCCCTGGTCGGGCCAGACAGGACCCTCCCCATACCTTCTCGATGGACAGGTCAGGACCCCGGGGCAGGCAACACAGGACCCCTCAGCAGGGATGGACAGGACCCCACTGCAGGGAGGACAGGGCTGGACAGATCCCCTGGGCAGGCCTCCTTTTGGACAAGCCTTCTCTAAACCTCCCACTTGATTTGGTGTGGGGAGAGGGTGGTGGGCAGGGGGTAGCCCTTCTATTTGGGGTATTCTTAAATCCACACGCAGGTCTTCTGATAGCAAAGGCCACCCCGCAGCAAATACAATGGCTGGTATCATGACAGCACTGTCCCATACCCCAGCCGAGTGTTTGCCAAAGCCTCCCAGGCTGGCATCACTGCCCTGAACCCCGCCTATCGGCATCCTTCCTGGCAACTTCTTGTTGCAGTTGCAGTCCCGACATTGGTCACTGGTTGCTGTGGCACTGCTCAGACTGCTGACTGGTGGCTGTTCAATTAGCCAGCAACTCCTGGATGTGGGGGAAGGAGGGGCATGGGGAGCAGGAAGCAGTCCTTAATGGGGATGGAAGCTCTGCTATCAACCAATTAGTAGCCCAAACTCAATAAAATGCTGCTTTTTGTTCTGCAGAGGGTCAAGACAGAAACATTCCCCAGCTTTTAGGCTCTTCATTAGTACTCCCACTGCAAGAATAAAATTCTAGCCATTGTGTGTAATCTAGTTCAGCCTGAGCAAACAGTCTGGGATGGAGTTGACACCTAAGAGTTAGAATTCTTGGCAGAGGTTGAAATTGATGGCTGAAGTTTTCCTAAACTTATTCCTTGAGAGTGTTATCTTTAGCAGCTTTTACCTTAATCCCTAGTGCAATAATATTACTTGAGTAGAACTTAGCATCTCAGAACATCTCAACATTTTAGTGTTATTACGTCTAAGCTTCACAATCTGAAATTATCAACAAATTACACCTCTGAAGGTCAAATCATCTCGACCTTGAACCATATCATCACCAGAATCCACTAACCACTACATGCTACTTCTCTCTCTCAGTAACATGCCCTCCTTGGAGTTTTTACCTATCAAGATATTGACTACTTTGCTCTAGTTGTGAACATTGACCCTGCTCCTCTAAGCTCTGACCTCACTTCTCGAAATAATGTATCACAGTTTGCCAAATGCTGTGTGGAGTCCCTTAAAAATCCAATCCCTAAACCCATTCCAGTTTTGTAAATGTTGGCCCAAATCTTTTGTTAATGCCAGTCCTGCTCTATTGAAAACTCATCTTCTAATGTAAACGGCACTTCTGTCTCCGATGTGACTGCAGTTGCTCCTCAACCAAACAGCTGTGTTCCTCTCAATCACATTGTAAGGTGAAAAAGCGGCACTTGATTTGTAAGTTGGGAATGATGTATTGTATAAGTGTAAATTGTAAACTGTTATTCCCAAGAACGTTCAAAACAGTGTCCAAAATGTTATCCAACATCTCTGACTTCAATCACTGTCATTTTGGAATATTTATTTGCAATGTTTTCTAAGTCAAAAAGCTATGGTTTCAATATTCACTCCAATAATTAATCTAGGCTGACTCCTCATGACAATACTCACTGAGTGCCACATTGCTGCCAATGCTATCTTTTGGTTGGGCTCGGCTCATCAAGAATCCCATGGAACTACTTGAAGAACAGCAGAAAGTTTCTCTGGTTGTCCTGAGCAAAATTCTGTCCTCAACTAACACTCCCGGAAAATATTAACTGGAAATCTATACTGTCTGGTTATGTGTATGGGGTCCAACTCCATTCAGTCTCCCAAAGGACTATTTCTCAAGTCCATGGAACTTCCCACAGGAACCGTACATTTACAGTCACAACACAATTTCGGTTTAGAGCAGAGAAATCTAATGCATCTCTCTACATAAGACACTTGTTATAAGACACTCAGCTGGAGTACTGTGTACACTCGTAGGCTCCACATTATTGTAAAGTTATGAATGCATTGGAGAGACTGCAGGACAATGCACAAGAACGATTCAAGAATGAGAAACTTCAATTATGAGGATCGACTGAAGAAGTTGCAGCCATTCTCCTTGGAGAAAGGAAGGCTGAGATGAGATTTGATAAAGGTTTTTATTTATTTATTTGTCACATGTACTAACTATAGGAATACGTAAGTACAGCGAAAAGTGCACAAAGTTGCCCTTCACTGGTGCCCACTTGGTTACTAAAACCAGAATTAAAAGACTTTAACAGAGCCAAAGGTCCCGAGTCCCATTTCCACAATGGTGCAGGTGCTGCGTGAAATGCTAGGATGCCCAGGAGGCCACCGCTGCCGCCATGTGAAGAGCCCACTCTTGCTGCCATCGCCGTCACCGCCTCACTGGCCCATTCTCACCGCCTCACCAGCCCGTTCTCACCACCTCACCCGTCTGTTCTCACCGTCTCACCTGCCCATTCTCACCACCGTCACTCCATGCCATGCTCAATCCACTGTCGCTGCAGGACATCGTCCGCGCATTCAGCTCCCACCGTGCAGTTCCCAGTCATGACCCAACTCCTCCCCAACTCCTTAAGTAAGAGGTTAAAAGGGCAGCAGATGGGTGGGATAGAATTACTGCAGAGGAGAGAGAAAAAGAAAGGAAAAGGAAAGGGAACTGGTAGGCAGAGTGGAGCTCCAAATGGAGCAACTTACCCTGCTGCCATCTTGCTTTCTCTAAGTTACAAGCAGGTTGGACAGAGTAGATAGGGTGAGGCTAGTCCTGCTTGTAAAAGAAACAAGAATGAGAGCACATATGTTTTAAGTGATGAACAAACAAAGTGAGAGTGATGTAACAAAATAACCTCCTCACTTAGTGAGTATTTAGGGATGGAAATGTGGTGGAGGCAGATTCAATGGAGGCAATCAAAAGGGCACTGGAAGGCTATTTTGATGGCAATAGTACGTAGAAATCTGGGGAAAAGCCAGGAGCCTGACACTAGGTAATACAACTGGCGCAAAATGAATGGGTGGAAATGGACTCCTTCATGTGCCCTAACAATTTGGTGATTCTATAATGGTTCATTAACATTATCATTTTATTCATTCTGCTGATGTTATTCCCAATTCTTTCCTGATGTAATTGCTGTGGATGGGGCCTTGCTGTGTGCAAATTGGCTACAGTATTTGTTTACACAAGAATATAAGAAATAGGAGTAGGTGCGTTATGGTCCCTTGAGCCTGCTTTGCTATTTGAGTAGCATTAACTGATCCACATCAACTAAACTTTCCTGCTTGATTCCAAATGAATTCTCTTAGTGCCTAAGATCTATCAACCTCAGCACATGATGTACGCAATGACTGAGCTTCCACAGGCCTATAGCAGAGAGAGAATCCTGAAAATTCACAATCTCTTGAACGAAAAGAAACAGTGACTACAATCAAAAACTACTTAGTCAGCAGTGAAGAACTTTGGAATGATACCTTGAGGACATGGGAAGACACTATCAAGTGAGTTGTTTCTCAGTTATCCCTTATGACAAACATCAACAGGAAACCAATGTGATGCAGTACATTGTGCGGCACAACATTTTCAGACAATCCTTAACCAAGAATTATGAGTACCTTTATTTTATCAGTGAACATCACTTGGAAAGAGTCAAATTGTACATCTTTGATAGGCATCTGATAAGCAAGGAAACACTTGACAATTTTTGTTTAAATACTTGACAGTTCAATAACACTGCAGCTATTTAGAATTGCCCAAAGCTTCTGCCTTGCGCACTGCTTAATGTCTGAAGTAGAAGTAGATTTCCAAGCACAAAACGGATTTGAATGGAGGAAGTCTTAATAATGGGAACTTATCTTCAAAGTATGCATGCCCGGTCTGAATAAAAACCAACCAATCATTAACATGATGTGTTTCTCATGAGAAGAGTTGTTTACCAATATTAACCAGGAAAAGATTTACATCCAATTAAGACAAACAATAACAATCGCATCTACGGAAATTGTTTCATGTAATAAAAACACGGCCAATACATGTCGCGGAATCTCAGCATTATTTGCTATGATCGCTGACATGAGATTAAAAATTGAATTGAGTCTATTGCAAAAGTCTTAGAAAACGCAGCTATATGGGAGATTGTCTATTTCTGTTAAGAAGCAGCAATCTCAGGAATTGTTAGTATAACCACAGCAGGTATTGATTTCACTCCATTAATTGAGGTGATCAGAAAATCAGGGATGTAACCTCACAATTCGTTTCTAGTATAACTTTGATCACCCAATCAGGACATCAGCCTTCTTAGTCACATTTTACTTTTCCTAAATCTGCTTTAGTCTAAGGTCAATGCCAATCATACCAATAGCAGTTGCCTCCAAAATCGCCTGAGAATCTTTCTAGCGTACAGCATACCATAATATCAAAAAGGGTATCAAATCACTAGAACCCTACATAAACTAACCGTGTGCCATTGCCTTAGTAGCCAGTTTTCATAGAATCCACCAAACTTCCAGTGATGCACATTAGGAGCAGCTGCTTGAAATGCATGTATTTGTGTCCAAAGACAAGTACAAGCGAAGCACAAAGAAAATGTGCGGATTTTATAAAAACATGATTCACACAGGCAAGTCTAATAGGCCCAGGTCTCCCAGATGCTGGCCATGGATAGCTGGAATTGCTGGATGGAGTCAAACTGCTACAGCTGGGCACTGAAAGGTGAAAACAGTGTCCTGGATTGATTCTCCCAACACTTTTCTCCCTTAATGTGTTTAATCTCAAGAAGGTACCAAATCTAAGAAAATCAGTATTCAGTCTTCATTAAATCATTTTAGATTTTGAAGCTGGATCTATCAATTAAAGTGTAAGCTTCTCAGTTAAAATTGAAGAATGTAAATATCCAGAGTCTGCGCATCTATCAGACTCATGGATAAAAGATTCTTAGCTTAGCTGCCTACAAGCATCTTCCGTAAGTGAGCCAGGGACCCTTTCAATGAGAGTTTTGCGCATCACTGTAGTGAATTGGTCCGAATAAGTGTCATGAATTTACCAGTCTTGACCACGCTGTATTATTGGGATAGACTCCTGGGGTTACAGCTGAGATATGATATTGAACAAAAAATAAAGGAAGTTTTATATGCAGCTGGCTTTTCTATTCATCAACTCGAAGTTCTCAATGTTGACATTGGCTGCACAAAGTCTTCCGGTCCTCAGTTCGAGCACCCATCATTTTAATCAGCACAAGCGCGTGAATCTGAAACATAATACAATAATACTTCCAGCAAATTACAGTTAAAGCCATGCAAAATGACCTGTGGGCAGGATTGCAAGCATCATTTATTCAAAACCTGGTGGTGAATGTTCATTAAAATGCACAAAGAAATGAGCAATGGGAAGGTACTCACATTGGCCTGGATTCACTTGCTTCAGGAATCATTGGTCTATGATTGCACACACCACACACCCCCAGCCACTTTACTGGGCAGTGGTATCACAAGTTCATGATGGCAGAAGGAAACATTCAGCCAAATAGTCCAGGCTATCATCCTGGAGCATGACATGACAGGCAGGTGCAGGGATAAAGGCAAGGTCATCATAGTCCTAAGGAACCAATAGAGTGCTCTCACATTACAAAGAGATAATTCCCTCCCACCAAGGGCAAATATTGCTGGGACTTCCCTTGCTTTCTGCAATTTATTTTCTTCCACCATCTCGCATACCCTGCCCTACTTCCCGTTTAACAATTCATGCAGGAAATAACTGTCAAGGTTTGTGTTTACAAATGTACTTTTTGAGATGGGGAATAGCATGCGCTGAGTTTCAGTCTCCAAACCTTGTGTGTTGGGAGGATGAAAGGAGACTTTGTGGAACAGTTGTAGGGATGGGACACTTCAGCTGACCTTACACTGTGGAGAGAAAGACTCAGCACCTCAGCTGACCACAGCCAGAAAGAGAAAGCATTGTTGCTGCCTTACCTGACCATATGTGGGAAGTTACCTTGCCCTGGTCATTTTCTTATCGTTAACAATCATTTCCCTGACATAATCATTTTGCAAATTTGTCATGCCTCTCATCCCACTAAAATATATTTCATTTTCCCTACGCATCTCCATGCCCAACAAAAAAAATTAATGTGCCGTGCGTAGATGACATTCTAATATCTCGAAGTTAAATGTAATGCAATCAGCAGGGCTGGCCACAATCTTCCAAACTTGCTTCAAAACACAGGTAGTGTGAGAGGACTTGGAGAATTGCAAATATTACATCCTTGTTCAAAGAGAAAGGATGCAACGATAAATAACAGGCCAGTCAGTTTAACAATGATGGCAAAGAAACTTTCAAAAAAGATAATCTGGGACAAAACTAACAGTCAATTGGATAAACATGAACTAGTTATGGAAAGTCTACATGGATTTGTTAACTAACTTGATTGAGATATTTGTGGTGACATAACAGAGTGGGTTGATGAGTGTAATGCTGTTGGTGCAGGTAAAATGCAGGTCTTCCTGACAGCTTTCAATATAGTGTAACAGTCTTGTTACTAAAGTTAAAATCCATGATTTTAAAAAAAACTTATATTTGCATAATGATAGTACATCAGACATCTCAAAGTCCTTAACAGCTAATGAAGTACTTTTTGAAGTGCAGTCACTGTTGTGATGTAGGTAACATGGCACTCAGCAAAGTTCAATAAATAGCATTAGGAAAATTAACCAATAATCTGTTATCTGGATTGAGGTTGAAGTGCCTCATCCCCTTCTCATCACTTCATCGATGCTGATCGTTCATTGCTACAACAATGGAATGTAGGCCTGAGTGCATATCCAGCACCCACCTAACTTTCTGCTGGACCTAAGTATCCAAGGTGCCCACCACCCCTTCCATGGAAGCAGCAAAGCATTTGTGTACAGGAGCCATCACAGTGGATGAAGGCACCCCTCTATCTTTTGCTTCAGACTAGGAGGACATCCTGCATTCCTGCTGGATGCAGAGACAGGCAAGTGGACATCTGATTGAGTACAAAGACATGTCTGCTGTACGAGATTTAGCAACCCCCTTGTCTCCAGCATTCCTGTAAGTGTCAGAGACTTGGACATTTCTTCCTCCACCTTCTGGGGAACAGAATTCAGTAATGGGCTCACCCATTCCTGAGTCTGTTCTAGCTAAGATATTCAAGGAGCTGAAAGTGTCAGCGTCTGTGGAAGCTGCAGCTGGTCACCTTGCCTATGGCTCCCTTGGGCTGTCAGAGGCATCAGTGTCAGAGGAATGGGGTGGGGGTGGGGGGTAGCCATTGTACCTGCTTTCATTTGGCTGCCTATTGATCACTCATACCAGTGGGAAAGAATTTGTTAGTGAAGAAACACAAACCATTCTGTAGAAGAATGTATGAGAGAGAGGTTGCGCTTCTGAGAAGAGCAGACAGCAAGGCTGTTCAGTGGCTTGTGCCATTTGCACAGGACCAGTGCTGGTCCTTCACCAGCTGCACCACTCCTTGAATGCTGTGAGAATCTGCGGATCAGGCCTCTGCCCATCTGGGCCCTCTCCTTCCTGTTGTGTGCCAGCTCACGCTGCAATAAGAGAAAGGAAAGTGCTGGTGGGAATGTGTGCATGAGACCTTGCCAGGTGATGATCCCTCTCCAGTGAGTGAGGAAGTAAGACATGCAGGGCTAGGGGAGCACTGCAACACTGTCATGATAAGGTGGATGTGTGCCTTCCAGTACGTATCCTGTCTATCTACCAGCAAGTTGGGCATACCAATGTGACATGCCTGTGCTGCGGCACAGTTAGACTGAGTGATGGTCCTTTGAGTATGAGTTCACAGAGAGAAGATGGCGGTACTTATCCTTGCAAGACACAGGGCATCATTTATTCACTTCCTGTGCCAGGTCCCACTTCACTGATGTCAACTTGAGGCAAAGACCTCCAGTATGACCTGAACTTAGGCTGCCCACATTACATGGGACAGCTTCTTCCCCACCTTAAAGGGGAAGAGGCCCTCTATTCTGGCTCCAATGACTGGGACCAGATTTTCTAATGATGTATAATTGAAGTCAGGAACCACCTTTTGACACTTTAGACACATCTCTAGGGCATGAGTGGGAGCAAAGACCACTGTCCACTGTCCACTGTCGAGTTCCTGACTTGCAACAGGTGAAGGGGTGCCCAGTGCTCTTCAGTGGTGTACCACAGCCTGGAACCACAGAACTGGTTCAGTGATGAGACTTTACTCCCAATCTCTGCAAAGGATTTGATGTTTATTTTGTGATAAAATTTGCTTGCATACAAGATGAGCTAAAAAGTTAATGGATCTTGTGAGAAAAGTCATCTTGGGCTATGGCGGACATGATGCTAAGAAACTATTGCTGTACTTTAACTCCAAAATGGAAAACCGTGGTCTAGGAGTCCGTCTTTCAATTATAGATGATCTGTCCCAGGTGCATAATTTTAGAGTTTACCCTAACCACATGTAGAAATTGCACAGAAAATAGACTTCTTTTTAAAATATCACACTGGATAGATCCTGCCAATCCATCATTCTACTTCAGTCTGTTTGGAAAACAAAGGAGCAAATCTGCCCACTAGCTAACTATTATAACTGGAAGCCCAGTGACTCAACCCTTCCTGTATATTATTGCTTTTGGCATCAACTTTTTAAATCTGGAAATGGACTCTCAATAATAAGTAGCTAATTGGGTCAGTTGCTTAGAGACAGTCCCTGAAAGTGACAGCTCAAATTGAAGCTACCTCACAATGTGCACGACTTTTCCTGAAAGAAGGTATTTGATTTTCTTTTGGGTGGGGGTAGAAGGGCGTGAAATCATCTACTCAACAACCTCAAAGATGGCCCTAACGGCCAGAGTGTCAAAGCATGAGTCAGAGTTTTACAGTAAGATTCACATAACAAATTTAGTTTTGACATAAAGTGACTTGCGCTTCACACCCATGATGGGATTCAATGCCTTCCCTCTTGGGTGAGTATAGCGGTGGTGCAGGGCAAAGATCCCAATGCCTTCTGCCCTTACCCCAAGTTAAGTCTATGATGAGAAGACCTATGGATGATTTTTCTTCTCCACTGCCAATCAAGTTCCTGAAGTCAAAATCAGCCACGTGATTTGTAAATGGAATGTCGAAGTTCAAACTTATTCCAAACAAAGCAGGGCTTTCTCAATGCCTCACTCCAGTGTTGAGGAATTATGATTTCAGACTTGCAGCTAATTTACAATAGAACAATAAAGATATCACTGTAAACAAATAAAATACTGATTTGACAATTGTAGCCTGAAGGATTAGGGCTTTTTAGGGCTGACTTGGTGAGTCTGGTGCTTAATAACATCGATGGTGTGAGTTCAATTCCTGTACCAGCTGAGGGAAAACTTGAGGACCACTCCTTCCACTTGCCCTAGTATGATATCACGGCATCACTGCACCATGATTAGCAACCATCAGACAAATTCTGAGGGCACTTGACCAAGTGGATGTCGAAAGGACATTTCCTCCTGTGAGAGAAACTAGAACTAGTGGTCATTGTTCAAAAATAAAGAGGTCGCCCACTTAAAGCATAGATGAGGAAAGAAAAATTTTTTCTCAGGTGTTTGAAATTCTTTGGAAATCCCTTCCTCAAAAGGCAGTGGATGCAGAATCTTTAAATACTTTTAAGGTTGAGGTAGATAGATTCTTGATTACCAAGGAGATGGAAGGTTATGGGGGATGCGCAGGAAAGTAGAGCTGACGTTAAAATCTGATCAGCCATGGTCTTACTAAATGGCAAAGAGGGCTCGAAGAGCCAAGTGGCCTACTCTTATTCCTTGCTTGTCACTGAAGATGCTGCATGAAGAGAAACTGAATGATTCCTTAGGCTCCATAAACAAAACTGCAGGAAGTCTAGCAGCTAGATTTTTGATGCAGACTCCATGGTAAACATTACTGTCCCACTTAGCATCGTGATACCAAATTTAAAAAAAGGTCTATACATGTGAAGTCATATTTGCATCAGTTGTGTAGAAGTAGTGTGCCAGGGCAGGAAGCCAGATGAGTAGGGGTAGGATGCCAGTCGAGTAGGGTGACACTAAGGTAGGGTACCAGCTGGGTAGGGTGCGAGGGTCCAAGGTGGCAAGAGGACTGAGTAAGTGCTGCAGTGTTTAGGGTGGCCAGGGTAGGTGGGGGAGATTAGGCCTGGCGAGGATGCAGATACTGAGAGTTGGGTCTGCATGGTGGGGGAGGTCTGGTCCAACGAGAGTCTTAGTTTGACAGGGATATTGGGTCAGGTCTGGTGGTTCTGCCAGGTCCAGTGTGGAGGCCACTGGTTTGGAACAGGTCAGAAGGGTGTGGGGGGTGTATTTACGAGTCAGATCCAATCCAGCAGGGTTCAGATTGGCGGGAAAGAAGTGGTGGGGGTGGTGTCAAGGACAGAGTCAGGGAAGCATGGTCAGGTACCAGGCAATGTCTGGTCATGGTCTGTGGCTTTTAAGTGTTTGGGGAACAGGAGTTTGGGATGTGAGAAGTAATCATGGGGTCAGTTGAATAGCTGCTCAGGAGTTAGATTATATATTCAATTATGTATTTAATGCTTTTACTTAATTTTACTGGAACCCTCTGGTCTCCAGTTTAAATGGAGATTTTTGGACCATTCCAAACATAGAGGAATTGCCCATTTTAATTTTCAATGTCCCAGGTAATTCCTTCGGAGTCTGCTGCAATGTGGATTCCACAGGGTGTTCATATGGAACTCCGATTGCACTGTAATAGGGACTTGCTGGCTGGCAGCTAATCTAGGACATCGTTGCTAAGACAACGAGGGGGTCTGTGGGTATAGGTCTTCATTCCACAAGTTCCTAAGATTTCTACAAAAATGACCTCCAGCCCAGGCCACACACCCTCAGCAGACCAGACTCTCTCTCTCAAAATGACACAACTATCTCCTGACCTGACTACAAACTCACCATCTCATCCCGTCACCCATTCACTTACATTCAAACTGGACCTTTAAATTTGCCATATGGCAGCTAACGTCTAAAAAGGGGTTGTATGCCATCTTCCCCAATTCTCCCAACTCTGATGCAGTTCCTCAATGGACATTGTGGGTTAGAAGGTCTCTGAAGAAACACACAGCAATCTGACTACCATTGTATGTGCTGCCCCAGCCATCTGAGTCAATATTTTAATGAGGTTGCATACTTCATATTTTAGCTGTTTTAGATTTAACACCATGAACAGTGTTTCCCATCCCTCAGGTGATCTGACCACAGAAAAGTACCTCCCTCAGGCCTCCAGCATTGACTGGGCTAGAGAAGGCGAGTACCTCTGTCTGGACTCCACTCACCATTAACGTCAGCTCTTCAAAGCTTTTCTGTTTGTACGAAGACTCGGATCAAGTCCTTATCATTTGCACTCAGTGACCTTTATTGGCTTAAGACCTCAAATTTAAAATTCTCAACATAATGTTCAAATCCATTCATGACTTCAACACTCCCCATTTCTGGAATGTCGTCCAGCTATAAAACTTTGTTCTGTGATCATTTAACTTGAATGTCTTTGCTATAAAATAGGCAGCTGTGCCTTCAGCCATTTCAGTCCAAACTCTGGAATTGCCATTTCCTCACTCATATTACTCTCTTCTCCACATTAATTAGTTATTATTCACAAAGAGAATAGCATAAAAGCATTGAGCAAAATAATGTTGAAGGTACACCAATACATCAAGCTTCCTAGCACATTGATTATTTCTGTCACAACAGGCACTTAAAGAGCATTTATAATGCACCCATTTATTGATTTAGTTGGCTCATTGAATCAAAGAAAATTTTTGTTGCCAAATGATGGAATGAAAAAAAAAGACAAATAAATACGTTAACTTTTTATAATAATATGGCTAATAGAGTTCAACTAAAATGTCCCTCTTTCTGTGGCCTGATCATTGTCATAATAATCTGTCTATTATGATGAATGCACAAAATGGAACCTTTTTACTTGACACTTGATGGCTTCAGAACTATTTAGCTGATATCCACTGGTTCTTTAAACTGGAACACTCATGAACGTATATACGCAAAATTCTGCAAAACAAGGCGTTTTTGCATGAAATTTCCAGAAGCAAATTATGACATTTAGAACATCGTGAAAGAAGTCAAAGCATTTCTATTTGGGCAAAAAAACTGTTGATTTCATAGATTTGCTTTTGAATTTATCATGAGCCAATAAAATTAACTTTTTAATGACAATGGTGTTTTCAGTAGAATTTAGAATAGATTCAGAGCCTCTTAATACAGAGCAGTTACACAAGATTTACTCCCTGAAAATCTGTGAATTCCACAGCTTATCTTCGACATACAGTTCTTGGATATACTGCCAAAATGAGTATCTGTAATGCTTCACTGCTATCAGGTTAGGTGTGAAAAGCTGTTATTGTAATGATAGCCGACAGTGCCACTAAGAACCGGTCAGTGGCAAATGCTGGGCTGCAGTTAAATGACCAGGTCACCTCCAAAATAAACGGGTAAGGTTTCAGCCAACCTGGGGCTTAAAGGAAATGAACAGGCCTATCTATGAAGAAATGCCACTGAAAAACAGAAGAGATAATCCTTGAGTTAGCCAACGGTATTCAGAACCTACAAACGTTGATGCAGCTGCAATACCGAGTATGTTAATGAAAAAGCTTCGATGGACAGTACAAAACATAGCGTGCAAGGTCAGGGTATTGTAGGGTACTCGTTTCCCCGATAATAGAAATAACCAGGCAGGGAACTACGCGATGTCTACTTTTTGCAGAAACACGGCAGTTACATACATGGTATCTGACGACTGCATGGATGATATAAAGTAACTGCAGGCTGCCCGAGCACGGCTCACATTCTTATAGCCATTCAGTAGACGCAGTTAGTCACATAAACTGAATGTTCCAACAATACATTTAGTAGTTGTTATTTCCTTCTCACTTAGCCTCGGAATACTCCACTTCCTTATTTTGCAGCTTTGGTTCGCATTTATCTTCAGTATTTTGCCTTTCTCATGATTTTTTTAAACAGGTGTTTTTCACGACTACCTGTTTAACTATTCATCTTTTGCTCACTACTTTGTAGTCTGTTTCCTAACCTTTATCCCGGTATGGTCGCCTTGCTTCCGTCTTAAAAACATCCCTATTGTCCTCTTTACTGATTACTACTTACACAGACTAATCGCCAAGAACAAAATATCCCCTTATGTTAGCAGATTGTTTTAACCCTTTCGCTACTGTTTTAAACTATTAAGTTGTTATCTATGTATCGCACAGGTACGAATTTCACAGGAACACTGACAATAATCTAGCAATGATGTTGAATATTTAATAAGTTCTATTTCAAAATTAAGTGAAGATGAGCTGCAAAGTCTTATTTTAATGTAATAGAGTATACTATCTCATGATAATGCTTCCCAATCATTTGAACTAAGATATTATGCATGACTTTCAGAAGTCTGACAATGATGTTTGCTTTTAAATGTCATAAAATGTAGAATTCCTTGATTACAAACTGGAGGTTCTTTGCATATTAGAAAGAAAACAAAATTCTGCCATTTGTCCATTGATGATTCTAGTCATATTTAATGATAACCTAAGAGAAATCCATTGAAATCAATAAAAATATTACAGAATGTCCAAATAGTACCACTGGCTTTTAGCAAGGCGTATTAAATATTGCAATTTACCAACAGAAATTCATTTCCATGTTATTGCATAATGTTTTGTTTCCAGCATTTTCTATAGTTCTATTCATGAGAATCTATGCTATATAATGAAGGAATACTGGTTAAATAGTTATACAGCAAGCCAGAAGGGACTGAAAAAAAGCACACACTGATTGTTATTTATGACTTCAAATTAAAGAATAAACAGGCATTTTCATTATCATTTAGAATTGTCATTCTCTCCCAACACCCGACTAACTCTCATGAAAACAGCGGTCTGTTGTTTATTGCAGTTGTCATTTGCTGGTTTACTAAATACAAAAAGAATATTTCAACAGAGGAAAACAGTTAATTTGGAAAAGATGAATGCCAGTTTAATCAAATTTTGCATTGATTGATTAGTCAAATTTAAAATATTGCCACTTAGGACATTTCAACTTTCTATCTAACAATAGATTTGGGGACTGTAATATGGATTTAAACTTTTAAAAGAATCAAAAACATCAATTCAAAAATGTCTCCTTTTCTGTTATTTCCTGCCAATAAAATCCTCCCCATAAATTTCTTACAGAATCCACACAAAAACACATACCATGTGGTCCATTACATCTCAGGTGGTATTTTTTCTGCATGAGCCATATCTGGATCCCATTCTCCGAATGACTTCCTACCACTATGGCACATTTTGTTTTTCAAACAACTATGTATTCATCTTCTTTCAAAAACTAGATTTTGCTTTGACAGTGGTTTGTGGCTGAAAGTTCCACTTAATGGTAATGTTGTCTCATTTCTATAGCACAGAATGACTCCATTCAGCCCAGTTGGTCTATGTCTGCAGTTGTGTTCCAAATGAAACACCACCTATCCCTCTTCATAGACTGCAGCACCACATTGTTCTATTATTTTCTCCTCCAAATTACCATCGAACTGCCACTTAAATACAGTTCTGCTGTTTGGTTCAACTACTCCTTCTGGTCCATATTCTACATTCTCAACATTGCCATTTTTATATATGCATCTTTAATTCTTCAATATCTTTTAAATCTTAAATTCATAAACTGTCTTACTGTTGTCTCAACCTGTGGGAATAATTCATCATCTAATCATAACTGTCAGTGTTTTCAATTCTTTTGCACTTGATATCCTTTCCAGTTCAATTTTACAAGAAACCCTCAATAGCAGATGATCTGGAATGCATTGTCTACTGCCCAATATTTAGCTGGATGAACACATGATACAGATGGGGCAGAAAATATGCCAGCTACTGACAACTATTACACACCATGTGATTTCTCCAGTCATTATGGAATGTAGCTGTTGTGACTCATTAACAAGACAAGATACAGTTCGCAACCATCAACAGGTTGACTCCAAACTAAGTGGCTGATTGAATAGCGTAACATTTTCCCAGAGAACAATTTTCTTGTGTTCCTTAGTTGTGAAAAATAATAATGATGCAAATTCTTAACATTATTAACATCAACTCATGTGGCATTATTTTAAACTTCTGGAAGCTACATTATCTCCGATATTTGAAACAGTCCTTGAGATTACAATTACCTTGTTCTAGAGAGAGAGCTTCCTCCATGTCTGCAGAATGGAGCTGTTCCCTAAGTACTTGATTAGCCAACAGCCTGCGTGTGATAAATAACTCATCGGACTGCCTCTTTCCAAATGACTGCTCAGTAACCATTGAACTGTTCTGTATGACCAACTGAAAATCTTACGAGAAGGCCTGCCTTTGTTCCTCAGAGTCATTTCATGTAACTGATATTTTGGACCTATCAAATTTAGCAATTCCTTGGAACTGCCTGTTCTTCGAATGTTACAATTTTCACGGACTGCTGGCTTGCACAATACAAAGTATATTGAAAAAGAGGATTTCATCTAACATCAAAATCTTTTATAAGGTTAATTAAGCCTTTTAGAAATTTATTCTGACCAGGCCTGATTAACTCATGTTTCTTCGAGCACTTATTCATTTCCTTTCCTTAAACATTATGAGATCTGCACTTCTCCATATCCAAAAGTTTTAAACTGCTTCAAAATTTTCAAGACATTAAAATTTTATTTTACCTTAATGTCTTCCGTACCATGTCTTCATCAGTAATCCCATAGTAAGTGAGAGTCTCGTTCCAGATTGGATTCAACGTATTCCGTAAAGTTTTTGTCCTTAGTTTGTTAGCCTAAAACCAAACAATACAAAATAGCTTAATGTTATTGTCGATATTTAATGTGTCTTGAAATTTGATTTATTCGCACAGAGGTAGATAACTTATCATTTGAAAATTTATTCTTGTCATGTTGAAGTTGCTGTCAGTGAATCTTTGCTCCTGAAGAGACTCTACTGCCGAGGCCCCAGCATGCAATCAATTTAAATTCATTGAATGGATGAGAACCTTCACTCCTACAACCTTTGCCTTGTTGTAAAATCCTTTAATAAAACTAAATCTTGATGAAAGACAGGTAACTGTCTTTCTGACATCAAACTAAATCATAACTGCTTCTGAACAGTCTTAGTGGCCCAGAAACAGTAATGTTAATATTTGGTGATAATCAAAGATCTCCATTATGATAAATTCCACATATTTGATTTTTTAAACAAAATACTTTAGGGTGGTTAAGAAGGTGTTTAGCATGCTTGACTTCACTGCTCAGACCTTTGAATATCGGAGTTGAAACGTCATGTTGAGGTTCCACAGGATGTTGATGAGGCTTGTTCTGGAGTACTGTGTCCTGTTCTGCGTGCTCTGGTGCAGGAAGGATATTATTAAACTGGAGAGGGGTCAGAAAAGACTTACCAGAATGTAGCTGGGAATAGAGAGTTTGAGTTATATGGATAGGCTGAAAATGCTGGGACTTTTTTCAATGGAGCGTAGGAGGTTGAGGGGTGACCTTATAGAGATTTATAAAATCATGAGGGGTATCGATAGTAGCAAATGGTTTTTTTTTCCCCTAAGGAGGGGGAATTCAATTCTAGGGTGGATATTTCTAAGGTTAGAGGAGAAAGATTTAAAAAGGACATGAGGGGCAACTTTGTTTTTACGCAAAGGGTGGTTTGTATGTGGAATGAACTGCCAGAGAAATGGTGGATACGGTACAACATTTAAAAACATTTGGATAGGTACATGAATAGGAAAGGTTTGGAGGGATATGGGCAAGAGCAGGAAGTTGGGACTAGTTTAGTTTGGGAAAAATGGTCTGTGTGGACTAGTTGGACTGAAGGGTCTGTTTCCGTGCTATATGACTCTATGACTCACTTATAGTGTTTTATCTTCTATCTTAATGTGTAGTTTCCAAGCAACTAATCTGCCACTTGGAAGATGTAAGTTTTAAAGAAAGGAATTCAATTTCTTTTTTACTTTCTGGTTTGCTGTCTGTGAAAATATGTCAATGATACTTAACAAGGTGTGGAGTTGGATGAACACAGCAGGCCAAGCAGCATCATAGGAGCAGGAAAGCTTGACGTTTCGGGCCTAGACCCTTCCGAAGAATAAAAAGCAGGAGAGGTCCTTTGCAGGTCTGGGAGAGGGAGGATCTGAGCTGGGGTAGTCTTGATTGTAGTCCCTGGAGATGCCTGCGCATTGCTGCAAGTGTGTGTTTCAGGAGTTGCAGGGAGAAGCGCTTCTGAAGGGTCTCAATGTTCTGAATGTAGATATTGTCACGGTTGGGGCCAAATTGGGAAGGCTTGAATGTGGATTGTAGTCCATTGGGGATGATCTGGTTCCGTAGGCAGGTACTAAGAAAGCTGATGTGGCTGTAGTACCTGGTTTGCTTCAGGACACGGTCGAGCAGTTTCAAGGCCGAAGAGATTATGAGAGAGTTGCAGTGGGAGAGGCATCCCCTGACTTAACTTTGTTTGATGCCATTGTTATCACTGCCAAATGCCTAAAGCTTGTGTTGCCTTGATGCCAGAAGCAAACTGATGTTAGGACAAAGTCTGCACCACAGAGATCATTAAAACATTGTGGTCAAATTTCTTTGAAGTTATTGGCAAATGCAGTTGCTTTGCCACTGACCACAAAATCCAGCTCACCAACTTGATTATAATACAGTTGTTCATTAGTTTCCTTGTTTGGTAAACACTGTAAATTATACCTGACAGTCATTCTGCCTTCACTACATGCACCACTCCAAAAAATTCTCATATCCATATTCAGGGACATCACTAGATTCTGCTGCAAATATGATATAACTGTGCCTGAGAAGTGCACTTGCTTACCACCATGAAAACTGGATTTACATAAAATACTTATGGTTTAAATTGTCCCCTTTAGGGCAAGATAAAATTGAGCAGGCTGAAGAGGGTTTGTGTCCTCCTACTTAAACTGCCAGGAGACAAGATCATTGGGCAACATATGGCGCAGTGGTTAGCAATGTTGCCTCACAATGCCAGGGACCCAGGTTCGAATGCACGCTTGGGTGACCGTCGGTGTGAAGTTTGCATATTCTGCAAGCGTTTCCTCTGGTTACTCCAGTTCCCTCCCATAGTCCAAAGATGTACAGGTTATGAGGATTAGCCAAGGGAAAAGCAAGGTTACAGGCTTTGGGTGGGATGGTCTTCAGAGGGTTGAATGTGGGCTCAATGGGCTGAATGGCCTGCTTACATACTATAGGGTTTCCATGATTCTATGTGAACAAGTAGGGATAGGGGCCCAGGTCAGAACTTACAAATAATAAAGAGCAAGATTTGCCAACTGAAGTGAAATAGGGTGCAGCTGTTTTCACTGCATATAAACTCACAGATAGTTCGAAACAGTCAGAGGGGTTTTAGGGAAGACCCACAACCCGCAAAAGGTCATGTACTTCTCGCTGGAAAAAGGGCAGTTTCTGGGTTCACCTGTAATCACAGTGAGGCTGGATCCCCCTTTTCTAAAGGCACAAAGCTTGTGGATAGTTAATGACCCAGTAGTCAGCAGTTGCTACTAGTAGTCCATTCATGCATGCCCAGAAGACCATGAGAAGTAGCTTTTGTTGAAAAGGACAGTGGTACATTTACCCAGGCGGGGGAAGGAGAGGAAATGCTGTTACTGCTGGGAGGAACAAGACCTTCCTACCGAGAGTACATAAATCCCCAGGCCATGTTTAATTTGTATTAAGAAATAATAGGGAGTACTTTTTCTGTTATTTAGTGAGCTGGTCGTCCACACAGTCATGCTTAGTTAATGTTGATTTACATTTATTACAGTTGACACCTTAAAACTTGAAACCTTTTTATGTGATTTTACTTGTGTTAGTCACTGAGAAGCTCATATCTCTTTTTGAAAGAGATCAGTCCCTAACGTTATCCCTTGCTAACATTCAGGGATCTCACTTCAAACCTGTGGACACTATGAGCACATCAGCCCTTCTCATCCCTGGCCTCCTCAAAGGATTAAGTATATTTGCACAGACCTCCTCTGTGCTACTGCACCTGTCCCTCTTTTTCACCACAGAAAGCAAAGATTGATCAAAACCATGCCCCTTCAATTGGGAAAACTATGCAAAAAAAAAAGGCTGAATGCTGAGAAATGGCAAAAAGTTAACATAGTCAGAAGAAAAATCCTTTTCTTTCAATTTTTAAGGCAGATGTTTGCAGGGGACTGGCCCTTCCAGTGGCATTAAAAATTTTCATCAGCATTGGTAGATATGCATTGTCATTAATGATCACCAACATAACTTTAGTAAAAATGTCATTGGCACCCAAGTGATGTTATAAGACCAAAACTGCTTTCCTGGATATGGCTTGCAAGCATTTCTGATGCGATCTCGACCACCTATCTCTGAGGCTCGGACAGATGTGGAGGCAGATGTAACAGTAGAAGCAATCGGTAGATAACTTATTCATTACCATTTAGATTGCATTATTGTCCTATTCTTAACCATAAACAAGGAATTAAATTGCTCCTAGACACATGCAACCATTGGCGATGAGGAAAATTGAATTGTTTAATCTCCTGTCAGACTTTATTTGCAAGGCAACAGGAGTGCCTTGCAATTTAGGACCTCCTGGCTAGATCGGGATTTTCCCCATTTTCATTTCGACATTCAGCGCAAGAAATGTACATGTCACAGCTGGATTGACACATATTCATGAATAGGTAGAATTTTACTGAACAAGTGTTTAAAAAAGCACTGCCACAGGTGTATATTGAGCAAATGCTAATTTTTGATTCCCACAAATGAAATCACATTCTCAGGAAGCACACATTTGAAAACAGCCTGTTATCTATTCTCAACAGCACAACACAACACCAAAAATTACCAGAGCAGAATATAGCTCTAATTAATACAAATAAGATATTTACAAGTGAAACCATTAGGTCATAACCAAGGAGTCTTAGAGTCATAGAGATCTGCAGCATAGAAATGGCCCTTCAGCCTATTTCGTCTGCATTGGTCAAAAACCACCACCCTCCAGCCCCACCACACCCGGCACTTTTCCCTGTAACCGCAGGAAGTGCTACACCTGCCCTCACACCTCCTCCCTCACCCCAATCCCAGGCCCCAAGAAGACTTTCCACATCAGGCAGATGTTCACCTGCACATCTGCCAATGTGGTATACTGCATCCGCTGTACCCGTTGTGGCCTCCTCTACATCGGGGAAACCAAGCGGAGGCTTGGGGACCGCTTTGCAGAACACCTACGCTCAGTTCGCAACAAACAACTGCACCTCCCAGTTGCGAACCATTTCAACTCCCCCTCCCATTCCTCAGACGACATGTCTATCCTGGGCCTCCTGCAATGCCAGTGATGCCACCCGAAGGCTGCAGGAACAGCAAATCATATTCAGCCTGGTAACCCTGCAGCCCAATGGTATCAATGTGGATTTCACAAGCTTCAAAATCTCCCCTCCCCCAACCGCATCCCAAAACCAGCCCAGCTCATCTCCACCTCCCTAACCTGTTTTTCCTCTCACCTATCCCCTCCTCCCACCTCAAGCCACACCCCCATCTCCTATCTACTAACATCATCCCGCCCCCGTGACCTGTCCGTCCTCCCTGGACTGACCT
>JAHRHZ010000066.1:6332035-6354946 GCA_024137785.1 Ginglymostoma cirratum
AAACGTCAGTTTTCCTGCTCCTCTGGTGCTGCTTGGCCTGCTGTGTTCATCCAGCTCTACACTTTGTTATCTCAGATTCTCCAGCATCTGCAGTTCCTACTATCTCTGAATCAATTTCTATACAAGTCATTGTGCACATAAGTTTTAGCTTATTATTTAAAATTCATTACTTTTTATCATAGGGTTACTTTCTTTGACAAGATGTACAGAAGCAGCTCCCCACAGATATTTTGGGACTTCCATCATTGAGGTGGACAGCAGCATTACCTCAAGCTCACATGACATTCTGAGCTTGACATGTATTGTAGCTCCCCTGATCATGGCTGGATCAAGATCCTGGAATTCTATGTCTAACACGAATAATTGGCAGAACATGGTTGCTAGAAAAATTACAGGAATTTAAAGAGAAGACCCACAAATATATTTTGAGTATAAATAGAGACCAGCAATAAATCCAGTCTTGCTGGCAACAACCACATTCCAGAACCAAATAAAAAATGCATGAGGCTTTGCTTGGATTGAAAGAGAATCTTTAATTATTTATTGTTTATAATCTAAATGTACACAGTGTTATCGCAGGTTACAGTACCATTGTGACATTGCTCTTTGCATGTAATGCTACACACATAACTGTTCGTTGACTCATAGGCGATTCTAGTCTAAATCATTCTTTTGAGACTGCTGAAAGGTTACATTTTCTTTTGAGTCAGTGGTCTTGAAGGATAGATAATTTTCTATTTCTATATCATCTCCAAGTCATAGAGTTTGCACGACACCAGTTTGAGCTTTCCCTGTCATATTCAGTTGTTGGGGAGGCTGCTGCTTGTGCTGCAATAGAAGTTGCAACATTGACCACGAGCAGCTGCGTCACGGCTGTGTTCACAAGTGTGTGAGTGGAGTCCATCACCAATTTCATCCTGAAAGCGATGGGCTGTGAGCTACAAACAAATCCATGAGCCATTTTAGCCCAACACTCCCCCAGGCTTACTGCTACCATTGATAGGCTAGCAACAGCCCAATGCACCAAGCATTTCACTGCGTACAACCTTACATGTCCTCTTCTAGCTGGCACCAAAGCCACATTTGAGTCATCTGCAACAGAACTCATACACAACCTAACCCTTGTTATCCCTGCGCTTTCATCTGCCAGCCAGTGTGCAGATGATGCCTCTAATCTATCCTTTAAGATATGTGGAGTGTCAGTATTGGAGATGAGCGTTGCAAGGGTGAAATCAAATAATGGTGCTGTGTGTTCATCTTCGCCGTCTTCTTACTGCTTCTCTGCTGCCTGGCCAGATCACACCTACTAGGTATCTGAATGGCAAAAGGGAATGAGCATTGGCTATGGAAGGTGGGGGACAGAGGTGGTTAGTGGGGAGGTCAGGAAAGTAAGAGCCACATACTTGCACCATCTACAGCTTGCAGCTCACAGGAATATGTGATGAGGGGGAAATGGCACGTGACACAGAATTTTATAGGGATGGCGGATACCATCATGTCTAATGATTTAATTATGTCCTCAGCATTGGATGTCCCTGTAATAGCCTACACGATGATGTATCATGCAGCTGCTGCTTTCCCCTTCCAATAGGGGGAGGCGCTGGCCTAGTGGTATTATTGCTGGACTATTAATCCAGCAACCCAGATAATGTTGTGGGAGCCTGGGTTCAAATCCCATCACGGCATGGTGGAATTCGAATTCAATAAAATATCTGGAATTAACAATCTAACAATGACCGTGAATCGATTGTTGGAAAAACCCATCTGGTTCACTAATTTCTTTTATGGAAGGAAACTGCCATCCTCACCTGGTCTGGCCTACATGTGACTCCAGACCCACAGCAACGTGGTTGACTCTGAACTGCCCTCTGGGCAATAAATGCTGCCTAGCCAGTGATGCCTTCATCCCGTGAATGAATAAAGGGAAAAAAAAGTTAGTTTGTAACGCCTTCCAGCTAGCTCCTGTGTACTTTGAATCTGTCCCAATTTGTCCCACCAGAGACGGGGTAAGGTCAGTGAGTGTAGTGCAATCTGTTTGGCTGATGTAACTGTCAGAGTTGAATAGCTGGTAATGTGTGTGAGAGCTATGGGCAGCTTAGAGGAGTGCTAAGTGTGTGAGGATAAGGTGAAGCACAAGAATGTTAGGTATAAGGCCTGATTGGCCTGTGATTGACAAGGCTGTGGTGACTTGTGAAGAAGTCAAGGGCACTGGTTTTGCGGGTTGGATCTGGTATTATTTAAGGTGCAATCAGTGACTTTGACTCCTTGTGTGCTGTCAGTGAAGTTCTTTGGCACTGCATCCAGATCCTCAGCATATATCTCTTGGCACTGAACACTGTGCTTATCTGCTCCCACTGACAACTGACTGTGTCTGGAGGACTTTGTAGCCTCCTCCAAATAGGTAGTCTCTCTCCGTCTTTCCATTTCCCTTGTCAAGGTCTCTAGCGCATCAAAGGGGGTCAGTTAGCTTATTTGGCTGGATGGCTGGTTTGTGATGCACAGTGACACCAATAGCATGGGTTCAATTCCTGGCTTTCCCAACCTCTCCCCTCACCTGTGGTGACCCTCAGATTAAACCATAACCAGCCATTTCTCTCTAACAAGAGAGTAGTCCTCTGTGACAATGGTCAATTTACCTTCAAAAACCTTAGATTCCACTTTCAAGATTCCTCATACCTTCCCAAGTCAGACTTTCTTCAACCATTACTTTTAGCACCTTCTCCCACACAATGAAGCTACCTGTTCAGATGTGTAAGGTAGACAATCTTGCACTTTGTCAAGATTGTGTAGAGTTCATGCAGGCTAGATACAGATTTAATTGAAGGGAGCAGTATGCGTGAAGTTGGCATGCTGCCTAATACATGCCAGTTTTTGAGGTCTATCCAATTTAATCCTTGCTCTCTTTCCCTCCAACTATCCAATTATGCTAAAACCTGAATCCCTCTTTCAGCACAATCCGGCTAATAGTCCTCTTTCTCAGTTCCTAGCTGGTATTCTCTGTCTCATTTACATATTCAAGCTTTCACTCCTGTGACACTCAAAAATAGGCACTGTGTGCCCATGTAATTCAAGATTTAACTAACACCATACACAGGGAGAAGTAGCATTCATCTTCAGTGAAAAGAAAATGTATTATCAATGCCATTCATAAAAATTATTTGATGGACATTAAATGCTAGAAGTGGTTGCATCTCTTCTCTCCAGAGCCAAGTGCAAATTAGAAGTTGAACCACACTAATAGGAGAAAAATGTTTTTGTATTTACCAAACACTTCACGCACGATAGATAAAAGCCAACCTTCCTTTAAGCAGCTGGTGATTTTAATCCTAACCAGCTGTCCTTTACTAATTGAATAGAATTGTGTTGTGTCTCCAACATTCACTTCAAAAGAAGTCAGCAGGCTTATTGCACACAATTCTTACTTTCCATCTCCTTCCTCCTTCCTGGAATGATTTGTTGCCTTTACCTTGGATGTTTATCAAGTGGCAGAATACTTTGCCTTCCTAGTCATCCTAGCAAGCTGGAGCTACCACCAATTCCAACTATATTCATGAGGGATACATCTTCCCTCTGACTGTCTAATTCAAATGATCCCCACCTGACAGATCAACATCATCGTGCTGTTTTCCTCTGTAAACAGCTTCTGTTCAAAACATAAACATCGTAATATTATCTGTTCTGTTCATGGCTCATAACTGTTGCTTCACGAGGCTGAATGTATGTTCCACTGTGGCACCACTGGAGGCAAGCACTGTATTGTAAGTTCTCAGTTCACCTCCATGGGGTGATACAATGGTTTTATGGGAAAGCCATCGTTTTCATATTATTTACATGTGCAGAGACTGTTCAGTTCATCTGTCTGATTATACCATTCTGAGTGAAATTACAAAGAATGTACCACACAGAGCAAGGTCATTCAACCCAACTGGGTCATGCTGGCCTTTATGATCCGCACAAGTTCCTTCCCAACCCTCAATATGATCTTCTTGAGCAATAACTGATCAACTTAATAAGTCAGCACTCTATTCCACATTGGCATCCATTTCTTTCACTCAATCCTTGGTCGTACTGTTTCTTGTTTCTTATTTTCTTTACGGCTTTTCCCCCTCAACATTGGATGTGATTTTGCCTCCGGCGTAATACAGCAATGCTGATGTTATCTCCAATAATATAAAGGAACTGGACTATTTCATTAGTGAAGAATCCAACAGGCATTTATTACAGCTAACTATCATATTTCAACATTATATTGCCCTGGTACAACAGAGGAACATGCTTTCAGTGGAGTGTTACGCTTTAAGTGGTGGTAAGATGGATTATGAGATCTTTGTACCTTCGGGTCATATAATTTAATACAGTGATGATATCAAGAATATGTCCTTTCAAGCTGTACTGTCATACCAGTAATCGCTATAGTCCCAGAGGACCATAGGCTGCTGTCTCCTTAGAGATGGCTAGCAGTAGGTTTGACCTGAGGGTCACCATGCCTTAGCTGAAGGATATGGGTAAGAAGGCAGGGATTTTGTGGTACACTGAGTTGTTAGGAGAATTGGATCCACACTGTTGGTGTTACTCTGCATCACAAACCAGCCATCCAATCACCTGAACTAACCAATCCCCAGCCTGTCATAGTTACCATGGAGATAAAAATAAAGATTAAGAGTTGGAGGTTGGAAATGAATAATGTGACTTCCTTAATTTAAATTAATGCAAAACTTTATACAGCCCAGTATAATGCGCGATATCATCAAAATCATACAAGAATTACAAAAAAGCTAAATATCTACAGAATTTTACAACAAGAGAGAACCTAATCATCTAATGACATTTAATAGCATTAACATTGTTGAAACCCCTACTATCAACATCCTGGTGCTTACCAAAGACCAGAAACTGAACTAGACTAACTGTATAAGTACTGTAGTTAGAAGAACAGGTCAGAGGCTAGGAATTCTGAAGCAAGTAACTCACCTCCTAACTCCCCAAAGTCTGTCCACCAACTACAAGGCACAATTCAGGAGTGTAAAGGAATACTCCCCACTTGCCTGGATGGTGCAGCTTCAACACTCAAGAAGCTCGACATCATCCAGGATGAATCAGCCTACTTGATTGGCAACACATCCACAAATATTCACTCCCTCTACCATCAACACACAATGGCAGCACTGTGTACTATCTACAAGATGCAATACTACAATTCACCAAGATTCCTTGGAAAGCACCTTCCAAACCTATAGCCATTACCATCTAGAAGGACGAGGGTGACAGATATATGCCTGTGAGTTCCTCTCTAAGCCACACACCAATCTGACATGGAAATATATCATCAACTTTCCACTGTCACTGGGTCAAAATCCTGGAGCTCCCTTCCTAAGAGCACTGTGGGTGCCTCCACTCAGCATGGATTGTGGTGGTTCAAGGTCACCATCACCTGCTCAAGGCCCGTAGGGACGAGACAATCCATGCTGGCTCATCCAGCGACGCCCTCATCTCCTAAATAAAAAACAAAATCCGATTTCTTTTCAAGATTCAGTTTGATTTTTTTTTGTACAAAGTGTTGTACATAATTTTCATTTTCCAACACCTTCCACCCATTAATCAGTTTGAGCTTGTCTAATAGCTAGCTGGCATGTTCATGGTACACTAGTCGCAGGAGAAATGTGCAAGTTGTTTGAAGTGATTCAACCTCTGGTTGCTGACCTCAAGCTAAGTGTTTGGTTTGCACCCTCTGATTTATTGCGCAGGAAATTACAGGCACAAACCTGCTTCTTAAATGTTGGATAATATTAGTGTATCCACCACTTCATTCTATCACTAGAAATGCAGGTCAGAAAGCAGGACACACTATTTGCTTTCCTGCAATTCTATCAAATTCAAAAAGAGAACACTTCAGGTTGCCATGAGAGTAGAAGTGCATCAGCAATAAGAAATGATAAATGGCCTCATACTTCAATTAGATTGGAATATTCAGTGGTTTATAAAAGCTCCAGAGACAAATTAAAATCTTCATCTTGATTTCTGAAAGAATCCCAAAAACATTTGCAGGCAATTGAGTGAAACAAGATATTATGACCATTATATATTTTACTATGATATAAGAATTTACAATGCCCAGTCATAAATGGGATAGACTGCTGGTAAGTATCGTGTCAAGCTCTTTCGTGTATTTGAAATTGTTTCTGATCCTTTCATTTTTCACCATCAACTTGAGGCTGCAGGTAGCTGCCATGCTCCAGTTCATTGTCCCAGTGAGGAACAAAGGAACAGGTTTACATCAATGACTTGAACCTGGGGTTGCAGAACACAATTTTCAAATTTGAAGACAAAATGAAATTTGGAAGTGAGATCAACAGTGAAGAAAATTGTGCTAGAATTCGATAGGACATAGACAGACCGGTAGAAAGGAAGATCTTTAGTAAAAATGATCAAGCAATTGAAGGTAGAATGAGGAGCAGGTCAAGCTGTTGTGGACTACGACAGATAAAATACAACACAGAATAGAATGAGGTGATGCATTTTGAATAGGAACAGGAGGAGAAAACATACACACCAAATGGTAGAATTTTAAAGTGATGCTATCACAATTTTTTTTTAAAAAGCCAGTCAAGGAATGTGGACATTGCAAATCAGTCTATCATTTACTGCCTGTCTGTAATAGCCCCGGAGAAGATGGTGGTGAGCTGCCTTCTTGAATTGCTGTCCATTGTATATAGGGATACCCACAGTGCTGTTAGGGAGGGAGTTCCCAGGATTTTAACCCAGTGACAGTGAAAGAATGACAATTTAGTTTCTGAATGGTGTGTGGCTTGGAGGAGAATTTTCTGGTAGTGGTGTCCTATATATCTGTTGTCCTTGTCCTTCTGAGTAGTGCAAGTTGTGGACTTTGAAGCTGCTGCCAAAGGAAGCATAGAGATT
Organism: Ginglymostoma cirratum; assembly: GCA_024137785.1. Lineage (NCBI taxonomy): Eukaryota > Metazoa > Chordata > Chondrichthyes > Orectolobiformes > Ginglymostomatidae > Ginglymostoma > Ginglymostoma cirratum. The sequence goes on from JAHRHZ010000066.1 coordinate 6,338,951, forward strand.
GCTGGAAAAGCTCAACAGGTCTGGCAGCATCTCTGAAGAGAAATCAGAGTTAACGTTTCAGGTGACCCTTCCTCAGAACTGATGATAGCTAGCAACATTTTGGTTTATATGCAGAAGACAGGGTTGGGGAAGGGGCCAAGAGTAAACGATAGGTGGGAATAGAGCCCAAAAAGACAGAAGAACAGTTGGACAGACAAAGGAGTGGATGACGATGTGGCTAGGAGAGTGAATATTTGTTAATGGAGACTGTTAGTGGCTAAAAATGTGAACTGTGTAATGGTAGACTATGTGATAGGCAGGCCTGGTGTGTGGGGTTGGGGGCTACGACATGGGAGAGTTCAGGCTCTAAAATTATTGAACACGATATTAAGTGGAAAGGGCTGTAGGGTCCCCAAGCGGAAAATGAGGTGGTGTTCTTTCATCTTGTGCTGAGCTTCGCTGGAACACAGCAGCAAGCCAGAGACAGAAATGTCGGACAGGGAACAGGGTGGTCTGTTAAAGTGGCAACTGAAAGCACAGGGTCTTTTTTTGCAGGCAGAATGTAAATGTTCTTTTAAGGAACCGTAATGAGTTGCTGCAACGCATCTTGTAGAAGGTACACACTGCTGTCCTTGGGCATTAGTGAAGGTGGTGAATGGGATGCCCATAAAATGGATTGCTTTGTCTTTGATGGTGTCAAGCTTCTTTAGTGTAGTTTAACTGCAATCGTCCAGGCAAGTGAGGGAATATTCCATCACACCTCACATGTACCTTGCGGACTGGCTTTGAAGACATAGTCATTATCTATGAGAAAATCAATACCTTATTCTAACCATGCTGTTTTTGTGATATGCTTCTTAATCCGGAAATTTATTCATCCTTACAATCACTTCACTATTTGCAGGATGACTGCACACAACTGCTTGACATGTTCCTCATTCTACCTTCCATTGCTTGATCATTTTTACTGAAAATCTTCATTTCTGCTGCAGCACTTGTTACTTCAGTACGACTGCACAGGATGCCTAATGAGCAGTAGTCTTGGCATAACAGAATTAGACTCAATGTCTGAAACTTCCTAATTAACCTTATCAATCATATTTCAAAAGAAAAGAAACAACACTAGAATTTGAGGTTGGAACCTAAATGGCAATTAAGACTCTCATTAAATGACCGATTGTTTACTTAACAGCAATTAGTTTTTGAGCTCTCAAAGGAACGTGGATTCACCTCAGCATCAGAGTACAACACACTGTTTCTATCATAATGAAATATTACACTATTTGCCTGATAATGAAATGCTCCCTGTGATCTGTTATCGATTAAAAGACATGGCTATAACTCGCATTTGTTCATTAAATTTCAAATTTCGTACTTCCGAGTTTCAGATATATTTTCCAAAACGGAAGAAAATATTATTTCTGACCTTGATATCCAGGTTACAGACAAGATATTTACCAGCAGCATGTAATTAACTTCTACTTGACCCTAGTGGCTTGTTAGCAAATACACTTACCTGGACTTTTATCCATTTCGCTCATCCCTCAGAGGAAGTATTTGGGCAGCTGTCCTAAACAGATAGGCCAGGATAAGAACAGCTCCATAGAAGCTTCAGTGACACGATTAATCAGTCATAAACTACTGTAAGATGCTGTATTAAATTTATTTAGATGTTTCCGATCCATTTTCTAATGAGATTGGGCCTGCAACAAAAGCTGCTCACATGAAAGTGATTTAAAGATGCACCCACAGAGCAAATTTGTTCCAACAAAGCAGAAAGTCTCCAGACTAAGAAACGCATCTTTTTCCTAATAGAGTGATTCATTTTTCTGGTGAGGTAGGATGACCAATGGAGAAAGCTTTCACTGAAATTCTGGACTTCTCAGGTGTAAAAAGATTTACCCAATAAATACAGCTGGAAAATTGAGTGCTGGAATTTAATCACATTGCATATAATGTCATTTGTGCGTTTGATTCTCATCCAAAATCAGAAAACGTGCAAAACTGAAAGACCAATACATATGCAATGGTTTATATGCTGACCAAAATTTCATTATGGCAACTAAAGTTGAAAAGAGTCATAGCACACAATGCCATCTATTTGAAGATCTGCCAACAGAATAGTTGTTAACTCATGGCATCTGCTGCTTTAAGTATCAGTAGCATCTACATTCTTGAATTAGATGTTCTGCTGTTCAACCAAAGCAAACCTATCAATACACATGGAGGGCCTTCAATTCATTCAGGCCAAAAAAACAGGTCAGTCTATTCTCTTGGATTTTCCAGATTTTCCATAGATTGCGAGAAAAATTTCAATAATTCCTGACAATGGTATGCAAAAGGTCAAAACAGAATGACTTTTTTTTCTGAAGAAGGGTCCTGACGTGAAAATTCAGCTTTCCTGCCCTCTGATGCTGCCTGGCCTCCTGTGTTCCTCCAGCTCCACACTGTGTTATATCTGACACCAGCATCGGCAGTTCTTACTATCTCAGGATGACTGAGGTGTTGTGGTGCAAATGACAGCCATTTGGCCCATCATGTCTGCATCAGATCCCTGACTATTTTAACTCAGTGTCAATCTCATGCCTCTTGCCCGTAACAATGTACATGATTTCTGTTATGTCGGTGTTTCAGTTGGAACCAGGAATTTTACCACAAAGTAGACAAATGGTAGAGAGAGAGAGAGAGAGAGAGAGAGATAAGAGTCCCGACCCAAAACGTCAATTTTCCTGTTCCTCTGATGCTGCCTGACTTGCTGGGTTCCTCAAGCTCCACACTGTGTTGACGTAGATATAAGCAAATCTGAACAAGACCACTTTATTGATGACGCTCATACCTCCACAGTAGGTTCTAGACTGACACCAAGCTCTGTCCCTCTCAATCACCTGACCAGCTCACTTAAAGGGGCAGCATCCCAACTACATAACCATTTTTATATAAATATTTATTCAATGATCTCTTGAATGCCTCAACTGAATATGCTTCCACCACAATTCCAGACAATGCATTCCATATGTTAACTACTCACTGCGTGAAAATGTTTTCTTTTATCACCTAGTATTTGCATCTTTTGCAAAACACTTTAACCCTGTGCCAGAGATAAAAGGTACTGCAGATGCTGGAGAATCCGAGATAACACGGTGTGGGGCTAGATGAACACAACAGGCCAAGCAGCATCATAGGAGCAGGAAAGCTTGACGTTTCTGAAAATTTTCTGATGAAGGGTCTAGGCCCGAAACATCAAGCTTTCCTGCTCCTATGATGCTGCTTGGCCTGCTGTGTTCATCCAGCCCCACACTGTGTTATCTCTTAACCCTGTGCCCCCTGGTTTTTGATCCTTTTATGAGCAGGAACAGTTTCTCCCAAACTACTTTGTCCAGAACCCTCACAGTTTTGAAAACTTCTTTCAAATCTTTTCCTTGTCTTCTCATCTCCAAGGAAAAAAGTCCTAATTTTCGTATAACTGAAGACTCTCATCTCTGGAACCATTCTTGTACACTTCTCCACTCTCTCTCTAATTCATTCACATCCATCTGACATTGTGGTTCCCAGAACAAAGTCTGTGCTTCTTATGGGCTGCACATCTGTTTGGGGCTTTGGAGAGGAGCACATCTGCTTCTTTAACACTATCTAAAAGCAGCCAACAGCTCTTAAATGGGAGGTGCACACTGATGCCCACACCTATGAATAGAGAGGAAGACTGGAAGTGTACTTGGTTGATGATTTCTCCTTGAAGGCGCTGCTCCAGCATTCAACAGATGAATACATATCTGGGTCCAGTCATTCCTCCCAATCCATGAGAATTCTGTTCCCAAGAACCCCCTCAAGTGATAACATTCGCAATATGGAGATCATTAAATATGGGTTAAAAATCATGGACACACAATTTTTGCCCACGGATGTTCATTTTTGTTGTTACTTATTTTTGGTGCAGATAGGCAAATCTGTGATACATGAACTTGCAGACACAGAGGATTTACCGTAGCTGTTCAAGGCTGCACTGACGCAAATCTTCACCACAGTCCAGGCTGCAGAAACATTACTTAAGACCTTATTAAAAGATAATGGCAAACAGGAAATGACACTGGAAACTAGGAATGTAATGTCCAGGCAACTGCCCTGGGGACAAGAGGTCAAATCCCATCACAGCAGATGGTGGAATTCAACTTTAATTGATAAATCTGGAATTGAAAGCAAGTCTCAGTAATGGTGACCACGGGCTGAATCTCACACTTTTTTGGCTAAATTGTAAGTTGCAATAGGTTTTTTTGAATGTTTTTTGCATTAGTCCTAGCTAGATTTCTTACCCTAAGTTACCAAACTCACCTCACAATGACCTACCCTGCCTCAATGGTGTCCCGCCCATCGTAGCACACACTGTTTCTGGAATAACTCACCACTCACTGGATATCTGCAGAAAGACCAATTTCTGTGGTCCCATGCCACGTATAGAAGGTGACTGTGCACCTAGGTGAGCACTTGCATTTGGAAGCTGCCCTGCTCGGTGTTGGACACAGGGCAAAGATGTCGGGGAAGTAGAAGCTGGCACCATGATTTCCCCCATACAGACCTAGAGGTCCTAGAGCAAAGGAGGGATATCAGCTCTTTGGAGGACTAGCAGAGGGGTCTGCGCCACCAGATCCAAGCAGCCTACTCTGAGGTCACCACGTGGGTCCATGCAGTCTCAATGATGCAGAGGATCAGCCCCCAGGAGCACTCACTATCCATTTAGGCTCATGCTCGGCCTTTCTTACTATTGGCTCAATCACTGGAGCTCCCCCTAGCCTCCCACTAATCCTGCACTGGCTTCTGTGCTGTCTCCGAGCACCTTGACACCTTTCCTCCTCCTGCACCTGCACTAACAGTGACGCCATCCACATTCAGCTTAATCCCTTGCTTTCTCTCATTACAGGAGACGATAGCTCACTATGGGGCACAAAGGGTCCAGATGGGTGAAGAGGTGCCTGACATCAGACACCTATTGGTTGAAAACTGTGGACCTCGCAGAAGGTCGGGATTGGTTCTAAAGGGAGGCCAAGACTTTAATGTCCTGCAAAGTAAATACCACACTTCATTCCACTGTAACTCTCACAGTAACTTCACTATCAGTCTCAATATTGCATAGCACTTTGAACCACTGACTGTAATACCTTCTCTCTTGTGTCCTGCACATACCAATGGGATTCTGTGGAAAAAATACCTGCTCTGCCATTGGCCACCTTCTCAGCCTCTGAGGACACAGGTACTGAGGCCACAGAGGAAGCACTGGGAAGGCTGCCTCCTGTACTCCTCACCAGCTCCAGTACTAGTACCTCAGTGGGAACGTTAGTGTTAGAAAGTTTGAAAGCACGAACTGGTGACAGTTTCGTGGCTGGCCAAGGAAAAATGCACCAGGTTACTGTCACTTGGCAGACTTTTGATGACTGGGCACCCTCTCAGCTCCAGGCAGGGAGGAGTCTGTGGAGTGGCCTTTGTCCACATGCACTCACACTCCAGGTGCCCCTTCCTCACAAGGAGGCAGGGCAATGCTAGGAGGTACACAGCTAGAGCACGTACCACACACAGGCCCTTCAGCCGCCTCCTCTCAGGTCATCAGAGGTTAACAAGGCTTCACCCTCCACCCTGCCTAACCCAATCTGACCTACAGAAGTTCAAACTAAGGAAGATCCAAGAGCCTAAGCACATCTGGGCCAACCACCTCTGCCTCTAGATGTCGGTGAGGCGCCAAACATCCAAATCCCCTTCCTGATGGGCTTCACACCTCCTCAAGTCCCCATCCGATCTGTTTGTGTAACCCTGTACTTGCCCACCTTTATCCCCCTCTTCCCCCAGCTCTTAGCTTTTGGGATAACCATGGTTGGTGTGGTCATACATTTTGCCCACTCTTAAAGCCAGGCTACTGCTTACCGTGGACAAACAGTCCTCTCACTTTACCTCGATGCCACCTATACTTTGCTGTGTTACCCTTTACGAATACAGCTGTGCCCTATCAAAGTTTTCTTCGCCCCTTCACTTCTGCCCAGCTTGCAGCCCAATGAAGACGTTCCTCAATCTCCTTCCCACAGCAGTGGCAATCCCCCCATCCCACCCCCGAACCCTTTTCCCCTGCCTTCTCAGGGTGAACCCGATGAACCCACCTTGTACCCCTCCCCCGCTTCCAGATAACCCGAGACGAGGTATGCTCAGACCCCTGACTGGTGCCTGTCGATTTCCCCAAAATCATATTAGCCCTAACCTCTGGTCTGGCCACTATAGAGCCATAGAACTGACTGTGACCAACTGAGGCACAAACCTATTGATGGAGAACAACCCAACCAGATACCAGACTGGACTGGTATTAGAGACTGCTCTTGACTGACAGTGCCAGGAATGTCTGACTGAGCAGTGAGACTGCTCCTGTAAGACTATGAGACCTGGCTGCCTGCTTGCTGCACGTACAGTGTGTTTACTGTGGAAGCTGCTAACACAGGTAGGTTTGAATTGATGTAACACACTGTTGAAGAACAAGTTTGGTTTTCTCAATTTTTCTCTTATTTTCACTGTCAGCTCCACAGCTGATCTACTGACACTTTTTATTCATTTTTTAAACCTTCTTACCTCATCGCCATTTCCTATAAGACTGACTCTTGTATCATTCCTGTCTTTTACCCCACCACATTCTCTTTGTCCCTTGTACTATCAAACCCTGCTCAAAACCTCTGCACTGCAAACTCAGTTTCTCAGTTCTGATGAAAGGTCATTGACCTGAAACATTCACTCTGTTCTTTCTCCATATACACAGGCTTGGTGGATCCTTGTGGCACATTCTGTTCTTATTGCTGCATTATGCTGCTTTGCTTTGGCTCTGGGTAAGAAACGTCAATGTTCCTCCTGGTGTAAAGATATAGCTGATATTGCCTGTACAACCTGGCAGGAACCTGACAAGGCAGAAGCTGGTGATATGGATTGGTGATAGCCTCCTTTTACAAAGTGATATCATCTCATGCATTGGTCCTCAAAGTGACCAAGGTACAGGAGTGCTCTCTAAAGACCTGTTGTGGGTATGGCCCCTGCACTTTTTTCTTTTCCCAACTTCTCCAGCTTTCTACTGCTCCCTTGCATGGTCTACATTGAAATGACTGCAGGAGAGGGAATGGACTCAAAGACCAAGATGCAGAGTTTCTGAGAAATGATTTGAACTCTTGATAATCTAAACTGGCTGCTTTTATGATCAAAGGGAACTGATCTAGATGCAACGTGAACTGTGTTCAAATTTGCTTTTTCTTACCTACGCCACTAATAGTCAATTTCAGCATCAAAATACACCAGAACCAATAGTATCAACATATTTAACTTATCACTATTGATTCAGTCGCAAGATTCTGTGAGGGAACCTCCTTATGTTTTCATAGTGAGTGTGATATTCCTGACACACACGACAAACCTGGTATGATGCAGGCAGTGCTGAAATACGCTGGAAACAGATGCAAGTGCAAATTCACAGTTGCTACATTTACCAAGACAGCACTGCTGAAAGCTTTATCCCATTATCCTCACATACACTCAGTCACAACTGGCCTCACCAACATAAACAATGATTCAATTCTGGTTTGCTTTTCAGTTTCAGTATTGCAATTAATTACATTATAGTTTAAATGATTTCCTCTCCTCGTTATGAAGCATTAGACACCAATCAATAAAACTGGAGATAGTTAGTAACTAATATTCTGTCCGTGTGTAATATTATGTCTAGCTAACTGATATATGGGCAAAGCCAACACATATATGGCAAGTCACATTGGTTCATATGAAGAAAAATGAAATATTATACAAGACCAACAATATCATTTATAACACAAAATCTATTTGTGTACGTTATGTGGACCACCATAACAACTCCCCATGGGGGAGTGGAAACACCAGTGGTGGTTTTTAAATTGCTTAATCATACACCTCTTAATAATTAAGCAACACGCTGTGACCTCGAATGCTTGTGGGAAACAAAATCCAACTAATAGCAGGAGGTGGGATGTGTGAATTATAATAAATTTACTGCTTCAAAGCATTAAGACTGTACAGTTTAGTAGCTGCATTATAAATGATTTGAAAGCTTTTTAAATCAACATTTGCAACATGAAACAGTAGCTTCTATGCGCTAGTTTATTAAAGCAATCGGTTTACTTTTTCAACCTTACACACCCCAACAACAGGAGTAGCCAAACCAATTAGCAATTAATTTGCTTGGCAGAGTCCTGCTGAATTTAAATAAAGAAACACACGCAGAGAAGCAGGTACATCACTGTATGTATAATAATAAAAAAATCTACGGCATTATTCACAATGCACCGAAGAAAACAGTGATTGGAACTGCATTGCAAAGCTGCAACACAATTGAGGCAAATTTTAAAATAGCATGAGCTCAGAGTGTGACGCTTAAGCTGTTCAAGCTGTTGTTCAAATCTTAAGAGCTTTAAGAGCACCTTAGATTTTTTAAATACTACTTGATCTCAAAAAACGTCGTTCAAGGACAATATTCTGGTCGAGCAAGGTTAGAAAGCGAGCTGATAATTGGGCCAAAGTGGGGGTAGTAGTGGAAAAGTAGGAGAATATGGGAAATGGAGTTGAAAGAAGGGAAGGGTGGCAGTGAGGCTGGAGACAGAAAAGGACAGGAGCTTGGGAGAAGGACAGCTAGGATGACACTAGCAAGGGGATTGTTGAAGGCAGACTTGGAAAAATAAAGATGACAGGTGTAATTGGAGGAGAGGAAGAGATCATGATTGCTGAAGAGGGACAGCAGAGCCACTAATATTATGTAGGGGAACAACAGGTAGCGTCAGTGGAGGAGTGGGAAATCTGCAGGAATGAAAAAGGTAAAGACTGAAGGGAGAGAAACAATCGATGAGCCAACAGCTTCTCTGAGTAAATGGGAAAATATGTGGGAATGGCTGGGACATGAATAGCTTGTGATATTATTGATCAGAGCTGGAAGGGGAAGGGATGAGACAGTGAAGTAGGTAACTGTGGTGGTTTCCTGAGGAAAGAGAGAAGCTGAGGAAGTTTCAAAGTTACAAAATTGTTGCTGATTACAGACAGGAATGAGAAGGTGTAGATTTGTGAAGTAGACAGAGATGAGGGGTATAGGAATTCCAAAACTGTCAAAGGAAGGTGAAAGAACCACAAAGAAAGGAGTGAGCAAAATCAGGCCAAAATCAAAAACAAAACCAAAATTAGATATGAAACCTTCTCCCTTCTCCCTGTACCAACATGGTTGATGTCATAAACAAAGTAAAGACAGCAGAGCTCACAGATGTAGCTTGCTCTGCAGTACAACAGCACTGGATTTCATCAGGAATTCTCCTGAACGACTACTGTTTATACAAAAATTCAGGGTATTGACAAATTTTTCAACAACGTTATGGTCACGAAAACAAGAACATTCTGGGGATCAAAACAGAAGTTGCTGGAAAAGCTCAGCAGGTCTAGCAGCATCTGTGAAGAGAAATCAGAATTAACCTTTCAGGTCCACTGACTCTTCCTCAGAACATTCTGAGGAACTTTGTGGCTTGATTGTCCAAAGCCTGCAACAGCAAGTAGACTTGACCTGTTCGTTGTAAACATTACATTTTTGTTGCAGCAATCATTTTTATTAGCCAATGTTGCATGACACTCAAAGGTGAAAACCTTCATGAAAATGGCTTTAGAGGTGAATACTGATACCTTCAAAATGGGTTTCCCTACTCTCAGGGAGTTTTCCACGTACTGTTAAATTTCCAACTCTCCAGGGATTATCCAGTGATGAAAGATGAATTTGATCATTGTAATGAATGTCCCAGAAGAAAAAAAGAATGTTAGAAAAAACTTTTTTTTTTCATTTTCTTTGAATACATTGGTCCCTTGAATATCAAAATATCAAAGATGGAAAAAAATTGTGTTTTACTTGATGGAGAGATTGGAGTAGGAAGTTATATAATGTAGCATCCAAGATGTTCATCCAGCCTAAGCTGGTAAAAGTGAAAGGTAATATTTTGATGATTACAGCATTAGGGGTATAATCAATATATATAGAATGGTACTTTCAACAGAAAATTGTGAAAAGATCAGCTTGTTGAGAGAAAGTGAAGATAATGCTTTAGTATAACCCATCAGAGTTGAAACGTTGACTTCTCTTTTGATACTTCCTGCACATAAACATTGCTTACTGCTTACATTTCTCATTTCCACCATTGTCAGTTATATTTGTCCTTTAAGTTTCAGAAAAAAAGGCAAAGTTTGGCTTTTAAATAATGCAATTATAGAGATGACTATTTTCCTCATATCATGATGGAAATGCTCAGTACTCAGGTAGAGACAGAATGAAAAAGGAATGACAGATTCCTGTAATAGACTTCCATCCCAATGCACAGTGTAACAATTTTGTCAGCATTCTTAATGAGCAGTCCCGGTCCTATGTTTGGAGTAAATGTAAGGCTGGTGTCTAAAAATGACAGTTGAGGTTGTCGCCTTAGTTTAGTCCCATCTCAGTTTGGTCTTCATAGGACCAATGTCTGCTCCATTTGAAGTGAGCTCAGGAAAGTGGACACTGGGGGTTGTGCAAAGATGTCAATGGAATGGAGCGTCTGCAGAGGCTCTGAGGTGCTTGAGAAAAACATCAAAAGCAAATAATCTTTCAGCTTGGAGTTTGGAAACCAACCTCAGATGATTTTCAGGCAGAAGTATCAGTAGCCAGATGCTTACTATCGGACCTCTGGAACATTCAAAACTCTCATGTCATATGAGAAACAGTTGAGGACTCTGGGTCTGTACTTGATAGAGTTTAGAAGGATGAGGGGGGAATCTGATTGAAACTTGCAGATTACTGAGAGACCTGGAAATAGTGGATGTGCAGAAATTGTTTCCACTCATAGGGGAAATTAGGACCTGAGGACAAAGCCTCAGAGTGAAGTGATGACCCTTTAGAACTGAGATAAGGAGGAATTTCTTCAGCCAGACAGTGGTTAATCTGTGGAGATCATTGCCACAGAAGTCTCTGGAGATCAAGTCATTGAGAGTATTTAAGACTGAGATGGATAGGTTCTTCATTAGTAAGGGGATCAAGGGTCACAGGGAGGAGGCAGGAGAATGGGGTTGAGAAACATATCAGCCATGATTGAATGGCACAGCAGACCCAATGGGCTAAATGGCCTAATTCTGCTCCTTTACCTTATGGTCTTAAGGTCTTAATCCTTCGGCTCTTATCCCTCCTCCTTCCTTCACAACTGACAGCTGCATATGCACATACTCATTCCTCATGCTGTGGAATTCCCTCCATAAATTCACTTGCCTATTCATTATCTTCTCCACATTGTAAGAAACTCCCTTAAAAAGCTACCTTTTTGATCAAGCCTCATCTCATTTCTCCCTTTTATTTTATTCTTTAATTCACCCCTGCGAATTTTCTTGTCACCTTTTTTTCTCATGGTAAAGGTGCTGCATGCATCCAAATTGTTGTGTTATTTGGAATTCCTTTCCTTACAGGTGTAGAATATGTCAGAGTATATTGTGCCCCTTGGAGAATCTACCTTACCATTAATGTTATTAGTTCAATAAATGTGGACTTTTTCATTCTTGGATAGATTTTAAAAAAGATATCCTTGTTTGTCCTGACCTATTGTAATTCAATTCATCCCAGCTGGAAATGTACAGTTCTATTTGCAGAATACAAATTGACATGTAATGGAGAAACTCTGTTGACAAAATTCAGAATGATTCTCATCGATTGCCCAATGGGAATCATTTAGTTCCATCATAAATGGAAAAAGTTTTGATTTTATTCTTTAAGTTAATTTAATGTGAACAAAAAAAACTTAAGTTCAGCAAGTTATGTTTATTATGCTCAACTCCAAATGCATGAATGGTTTCTATTGAGTAATCATAAGGATGAATCATGGTAGAACTCTTACTGAAAAAGTAAGAAATTGGTTAACCTTCATACCCAATTCCAGAACAACATGCCATTCAATATATTTATATTTTATTGAAAATCAACAATTCTCCCATTAACTGATGATTCATGCTGTCCTTGTACTGTGACTCCATCATAGAAAGCTTATGTTCAATCTCCTGCTATATCTGCGTCAGCTCATACACAGACTTCATAACTAATTATCACTGAGTGCAGGTCTTAATTCAGACGGCATGCTCTTGCTCCCCCTCTCCTGAGATTCCTATCCCCTGGCTCATCGACTTGCTTGGCTTGCTCACTCAACATATGTATTGAAGGTCATTGAGGTTGATGATTTTCCACCTCTTACGAAAGATACTAGCTGCCCATAAGTGTCTGTCAGTGAAAAAACAGTGTGCAATCTTCAGTGATTCTGGTATTTCGCTATCTTTAATTCAATCATATTGAAGGGTGAGACTCTTGCTGACTCAGTAAGGTTCAAACACTCTGCTTATGATTACAGCAGAAATGATCAGCATTATGCTCAAACACCCAAAAAGGAAGACTCAAACCTAAATTTTCCAAGGTATAGAAGAATCGTGCTCCAATATTTGTTTATTCATTCCTCATATGTATTATTTTTATTGTCAGTACTTTGTTTTCCACCCACATCATACACAATGGTCTTCCGGCATTACTTAATCACAACATATAAAATTGCTCTTGATCCAATTATCTAACATTTCATTCATGCAATATGATAACACATTCAGATATTTACAGCAAGTTATTTGGGTAGAGGATGAATGGTCAATAAATTCCACCTTTGGTAGAAATAATGGCTGTACTTTGGATCAACTCATCTGCTGCTAAAACACTTCATCCATCATTTTGTTACCTCTTCACTTGACTATTCCAATTTACCCTTGACTGGTCTCTTCATATTCTAACCTCAATAAACCCAAGTTGATCTATATCTCTCCTGTGTGCATCTTAAATTGTGAAAAGTCCCATTCACTCATAAACCCCCTCCTCTCTGACCTATACAGGCTCGCTCTTAAGCAGTGATTTTGGAACTTTTATGCTTGTTTTCAAATCCTTCACTGCCTTGTCCCTTCTTATCTCTAATCTCCCAATACTGCAACCTTCTCAGATAGCTGCACACCCACATTTCTGGCCTCCAATTACTCATTTTAATAGCAATTGTTATAGATCTTGTTGATGCTTATCACTTGTTCCACAGGAACATAGGCATCAATATAAAACAGTTCTCACTTATATTTAAATATATTAGCCATTTATATCAAATATTATGGCCTACTGGGGTAGCATACTGTAAATGTACACACAGTACCCCAATTTACATGACATTCAGACAGAGATTGATCAAAAACATGAACCAGGTTTCCATACTAACCGAGAATTATTTTAAATAATTTACACTATTGCTACAAGTAAACAAATCTAAACATTGGCACATAACACAAGTTACTAAAACTCTAATCCCCTGATAAACTACCACTTACTCATGCATTCTGCCAAATAAACAGGGAATATAGATTTCTGGCTGAGGTACAGAAAAACTGGAACATCAGCTCAATATTCTTGGCTTCTAGTTTCTGGTAAGATGATCCTAATTCAGCTAGCCAACCTCCATGTGTCCAGTGCCTTTCTCTGGAAGCTCTCAATGGTTTGCAAGAAGTACATAGCAATTGATATACTTGGGCAATGTCTCTGTCAATCGAAAATCACAGCTCATAGGACTCCTGCAGGAAAAGCTACTGGCTTTCTTCAAGTTTAGAATATAGAACATAGAACAATACAGCACAGTACAGGACCTTTGGCCCACAATGTTGTGCCGAACTTTTACCCTAAACCTAAGGTCTATCTAATCTCTATCCCTACCTTATACTATCATCCATATGCCTATCTAATAGCCGCTTAAATGCCTCTAATGAGGCCGACTCCACTACCCTCTCCAGCAAAGCATTCCATGCCCCTACCACTCTCTGAGTAAAGAACCTACCTCTGAAGTCTCCCCAATATCTACCTCCACTCACTTTAAAAGTGTGCCCCCTCGTAATAGCTACCTCCATCCTAGGAAAAAGTCTCCGGCTATCCACTCTATCTATACCTCTGATCATTTTGTACACCTCTATCAAGTCACCTCTTATCCTTCGTCATTCTAAAGAGAAAAGCAAGAGCTCTCTCAACCTTTCCTCGTAACACCTTCCCTCCATTCCAGGCAACATCCTGGTAAATCTCCTCTGCACATTTTCCAACGCTTCCACATCTTTCAAAGTAATGAGACGACCAGAACTGGACACAATACTCCAGATGTGGCCGAACCAGGCTTTTGTATAGCTGGAGCAAAACTTCACAGCTGTTGAACTCAATCCCCCGATTAATGAAAGCTAACACATCATACGCCTTCTTAACAACTCTATCCACCTGGGTGGCAGCTTTCAGGGAACTGTGGACATGAAACCCAAGATCCCTCTGTTCCTCCACACTGCCAAGAATCTTTCCATTAACCCTGTATTCTGCTTTCGAATTTTCCCTTCCAAAATGAATCACCTCACACACTTTTCAGGGTTAAACTCCATCTGCCACTTCTCAGCCCAGCTCTGAATCCTATCAATGTCCCTTTGTAACCTAGAACAGCCCTCCGCACTATACACAATTCGACCCACCTTTGTATCATCCGCAAACTTACTAATCCACCCTTCCACTCCTTCATCCAAATCATTTACAAAAATCACAAACAGAAGAGGACCCAGAACAGATCCTTGTGGTACACCACTCGTAACTGAGCACCATGTTGAATATTTTCCGTCCACTACCACTCTTTGTCTTCTAAGGGTCAGCCAATTCTGAATCCAATCTGCCACATTTCCCCCTATCCCATGCCTCCTTACCTTCTGCATGAGCCCACCATGGGGAACCTAATCAAGCGCCTTACCTAAATCCATTTATACCACATCCACTGCCCGACCTTCATCCACGTGTTTGGTCACCTCTTCAAAGAATTCAATAAGGTTTGTGAGACATGATCTCTCCTCACAAATCCATGCTGACTATCACGAATCAAACTGTGCCTATCCAAGTGATTATAAATCCTATCTCTCAGAGCCCTTTCCAATAATTTGCCCACCACTGAAGTAAGACAAACTGGCCTGTAATTTTTGGGGTTATCCCTGTTCCCTTTTTTGAACAAGGGAATGACGTTTGCCTCTCCCCAATCTTCTGACACTATACCCATGGACAGTGAGGACAAAAAGATCATCGCCAAAGGCCCTGTGATCTCTTTCCTTGCTTCCCATGGAATCCTTGGATAAATCCCATCAGACCCGGGGGACTTATCTATCTTCAAGATCCTCAAAATTCCTAGTACAATTCCTTACTAACATCCACCTCCTCTAGCCTAACAGCCTGTTTCACACTATCCTCCCCTACAACTAGATACCCCTCAGTTGCGAATACCGAAGAAAAGTATTCATTAAGGACCTCTCCTATCTCTTTAGGCTCTGTACACAAATTCCTTTTACAATCCTTGATCGGCCCTACTCTTTCTCTGGTCATCCTCTTATTCCTCATGTACGTGTAAAAAGCCTTGGGGTCTTCCTTGATCCTATCAGCCAAGGTTTTCTCATGACCCACTACAGCTCTCCTAAGCCTTTTCTTCAGCTCCTTCCTGGATAACTTGTATCCCTCTAAAGCCTTTTCCATCCCTTGTTTCCTAAACCTTACATAAGCACCCTTCTTCTTCTTAACCAGTTGTTCGACCCCTCTTGAGAATCAAGGCTCCCTCACTCGACCGCATCTTCCCTGCCTGCTAGGGACAAACATATCGAGCACACGCAGTATGCATTCCTTAAACAATCTCCACATTTCTACAGTGCTCTTCCCTGACAGCATCTGTTCCCATTTTATGTTACCCAGTTCTTGCCTAACAGAATTATAATTACCCTTCCCCCAATTATAAACCTTACCCTGCTGTATGTACCTATCCTTTTCCATGACTATTGTAAAAGTAACAGAGTTATGATCGCTACTGCCAAAATGCTCTCCTACCAACAGGTCTAACACTTGGCCCGGTTCATTGCCAAGCACCAGAT
>JAHRHZ010000066.1:6355046-6418330 GCA_024137785.1 Ginglymostoma cirratum
TATGCATTCCTTAAACAATCTCCACACTTCTATAGTGCTCTTCCCTGCAGCATCTGTTCCCATTTTATGTAACCCAGTTCTTGCCTAACAGAATTATAATTACCCTTCCCCCAATTATAAACCTTACCCTGCTGTATGTACCTATCCTTTTCCATGACTATTGTAAAAGTAACAGAGTTATGATCGCTACTGCCAAAATGCTCTCCTACCAACAGGTCTAACACTTGGCCCGGTTCATTGCCAAGCACCAGATACAAAGTGGCCTCTCCTTGTGTTGGTCTATCTACATACTGTGTCAGGAATCCTTCCTGAATGCACTGAACAAAATCCACTCCATCTAAACTATTACAACTAAAAAGTTTCCAATCAATACTTGGAAAGTTGAAGTCACCCACAAATAAAGCCCTGTGACTTCTACACCTTTCCAGTATCTGCCTCCCAATCCACTCCTCCACTTCTCTCCAACTATTACGGGGTCTGTAAAAAACCGCCAACAAAGTGACTACTCCTTTTTTGTTCCTGACCTCAACCCAAACTGACTCTGTAGACATATAGTTCTCGAACTGCCTTAAATGGAGTTTAAACTGAGTTTTTTTTTAAACTACAGAAAATAGGCACTTTCTGCTGGAGAGAACAACTGCATAATTTTGGTGGCTTTCTCTCACGGTATCTGTCTCTCCAGTTCCAACCTGGTCAGGCAGCTGAGAACCAGCTTCACTTGTATACACTTCCTCAGCTCCCAAGCATTTGCACATTGCAAGAACCAACAGCCACAAACAGAAGTATGCTACCAATATCAAATTTCTTGCTGTGAAATTATGCAGCCACCCTGGCAAGTCCTTGCTTCGTTTTACAAACAGTTCTTTCTCCTTGGAGCACATAGTTTTTAAAGACACAAAAATTAAAAGGCATGGTTCTGACATACATTGACAAACAAATTGAGGGAGTAGAAAATCAAACATTAAAGAAGTTATTATAGTTTTGATTACTGTATTCCAGCTTTGTGGTGTTTGCCATAGCACATAGAACTTTCCCATGTATTTGTTATGCAAGGACATGATTATAAAACCAAAAATTCAAAATGTAACTATGTATAGCTTAGTTCCTGATACAGTAAAGTGAGTGGGTGCATGTACATGCCTGTGCATATGGATAGAGGGAAATACTGGCCTGGATCTTCCAATGGTTAGACAATCCTTTTTCCAGCATCAAGGAGAGTTGTGCACCTTCAAAATCCCTTTTATAGCAGACTCCAAAGGGTTTGACAGGTAATGGAACATTTCATTGGGCAATTCCCCTATGCTCAGAATGCTCCAAAAGTCTGCATTTAAATCACAGCATTTGGAAGGTTCTGATGAAATTAAGTAAACAGTTACTAGGAAAAGTTAGACGGTTAAATATATAGTTAACTCTGGACTGCATGCTTAACTGAGCCCATACGTACCTCACATACACCCAGCTACGCCAATCCTAGATCACTTACACCTCTGAGCACCAACAGCCACCCCAACCACATCCAACTCCCATTGACCTGGGACAGACCTCCAACAAACCACCAGATCCAACCTCTGCCATCCCTATTATCATGCCTGAACCCTGCAGCCTCCACTGCTCCTCAACCTAACATCTGCTCTCCCCAACCCCTGTCAGATCCAATTGCTCACACTCTATCCCATGATTTATCTGGTTCTCTTCTTTCCTGGCTCATGGAATCATAGAGTCCCTACAGAATGGAAGCAGGCCATTCAGCATATTGAGTCACAACCGACCCTCCAAAGAGCATCCCACCCAAAACCCATCCCCTACACTATCCCTGCAACCTTGCATTTCCCATGGCTAGCCCAACCAATCTACACATGCCTGGACATGATGGGCAATTTAACATGGCCAATCCACCTAAACTGCACATCTTTGTACTGTGGGAGGAAACCGGAGCACCCAGAGGAAACCCACACAGACACAGGGAGAATGTGCAAACTCCACACAGACAGTTGCCCGAGGGTGGGACCGAACCTGGGTCCCTGGCATTGTAAGGCAGCAGTGCTAACCACTGAGCCACCGTGCTGCCTTGCCATGACTCCACACCAATCTGGCACCTTATCCCCTTCCCACTTGGCAGTCTACTCAACTAGCAACCTAACACTACCCAGCTGGAACCTTACAGACCTGGCAACCTACTATCCTGGCATCCTACTCCCTAGCCAGCTGGTACCCTATGTACCTTCTACCCTTCCAACCTGGCATCCTACTTACCTGACAAGCATATTACCCACCCAGCACTCTAGTGTTCACCTTATGTGCTTACTGCTTGATAGTAACTATCACAATCGTTGTCTGAACACTTAAATTGCTGAATACAGCAGCTGTGAATAGGAATGTGGTTTACCTTCCCGTAACAATTCCACAAAAGAACCATCAAAATGGAAGTATGAAGAAGCCCTCACTGGAATCTCCTCTTAAAAACGTGGAACTCTATTTTTGGGGAAAAAATGGGTTGGAATAGCAATCTGTTTGAGATTGTTGCTCCTCAGAAAATCTGGTCCATCTATTCTCAAATATGAAACAAACAGTTATTGGCTACCCCAGAATTTTAAACAAAGTCCAATCAAGTGAAAGACGGTTACCACTGTTTATACTGGGCATGCGCATGAGAAAGAATGTTCCTGCTATGCACAGTGGCAGTATAATATATGCAAGACTTTAATGATGAGAATTTACTGAAGAGACAAAATTTTAAAATATTGACATATTGAAAACAACTTCAAATGATAGAACAGGAATTCTGAACTATACCATGTGACAACAGAGGTTGAGCCAACAATTACACTTGAAATGTCAAGCCAATCTTCAGATTTCACTCCATATTTAAGGTTATAATTAATGAGCCCCAGTTGTGCCTTTCTCATTTTTAGTGTAAGCTTGACCGAGTTCCAAAGTTATGCCTTAACCACAGGATGTTTCATTAATCGCACAAATATGCCCCACGAGTCAAAGATAATATTACCTCAGACATTGCATCAAAATGGTGCATATTTATAAAAGTGACTGAGTTTAGATCATTGTTGCAGCTGCTACTTTCTAGAGTAATTGTCCAATCAAAAACGAAAAAAATTATATTAAACAAACATTTTAATGTAACAAGCTCATGTAGACATTTGGCTATTTGTCTCAGTTTTATGCCATTTCATGACTTTGTAGAATACTAAGGCCACACTTGGAATACTGTGAATAGTTCTGTTATCTATGTCAGAAAAGGACATAGAGGCACTAGAGAGGGCACAATGAGGGTTTCCTACAGTGATTTAGAACAGAGAAGCTATACTGATTTTAGGAAAGATTAAACAGGCTGCTGTTTGTACAGAAGACACAGGAGTGACCTGGTGGAATCCTTTCAAATTATGAATGACTTTGATGTGTCATACACAGCAAAGATGTTTGCACCTCTTGATAAGATGAGAATGAGGGCCCATAAATTTTTTCAAAAAGTCACTGACAAATCCACCAGGGAATTCAGAAGCAATGTCTTCAGCCAGAGACTTGTTAACTTAAAAGAAGATAAGTAGTGGTGTTAATAGTCATGGTAGTTAACTTGGAGGTACCAGGGGAAGCTAGATATGCATGAGAAAGAAGGGAGTAAAGGAGTATGCTGATGGGGCTAGCTAAAGAAACTTGGGAGAAGGTTCATGTGGAGCACATAGGCCTATTGGCTAGAATGTTTCTGTGTTACAAAAAGTCAGAATCTCTGTGGCTCTGTACTTTGCGTATTTCATTTCACCTTAATTACCATCAATTTGAAGCAGTGGCTGTTTATGTAGCTCCGCCACTTTAATTTTGGTTGAAGGAATGAACAAAACCATCACCGAGTTGCTCACATTTCTGCCATATGATCTACTGTGGTTAAAATGACTAGAGTTGGACAAGCGGACTGACTACTGACTGTGTAAATGAACTAATGAATGAAACTGCTTCTGCCAGAAATAAATAGAGCATTTAAGATGTCATAACTGAAAACTTTGCAATTGATGTCCTGATAAGTGGATAACGGCTCTCTCTTTTTGGACAATATCATTGCAATCGCTTTCAAGCGACAGTGATCATATAATACATTAAACCACATTATGAATGTAAGAACATAAGAAATCGGAGCAGGGGTTGATCACATAGTCCCTTGAAGACTGATCTTCCATTCGATATAGGAAAGATGTTGTGAAATTTGAAAGGGGTCAGAAAAGATTTCCAAGGATGTTGCCAGGGTTGGAGGGTTTCAGCTATAGGGAGAGGCTGGATAGGCTGGGGCTATTTTCCCTGGAGCATCTGAGGCTGAGGGGTGACATTATAGAGGTTTATAAAATCATGAGGGGTACAAACAGGGTAAACAGACAAGGTCTTTTCCCCAGAGTAGGGGAGTGCAAAACTAGATGGCATAGGTTTAACGTGAGAGGGGAAAGATTTAAAAGGGGCCTAAGGGCAACTGTTTTTCATGCAGAGGGTGGTTCACGTATGGAATGAACTGCCAGAGGAAGTTGTGGAGGCTGGTGCAATTACAACATTTAAAAGACATCTGGATGGCACGTGAATAGGAAGGGTTCAGAAGGATATGGGCCAAATGCTGGCAAATGGGACTATATTAATGGAGAATATCTGGTTGAAGGGTCTGTTTCCACACTGTACATCTCTTTGACTCTAATATGTTTACCGCTCATCTTCTACTTCAAATCCACTTTTGCGCACAATCACCATAACCCGTGACTACCAAAGGGGCCAGAATTAGATCTATCTCAGTCTTGAGTATACTCAACAGCTGAGCAACCAATAGCAACTGCCCCTCGGCTTAGAGATTTCCAAAAACAATGTTCTAAGTGAAAGAATACCTGCTCTTCTCAGTCCTAAATGATCAAGCTTCATCCTAAAGATGTCTCCATTCCCCAGGATAGGGAAATAACCTTTTGGTATCTACCCAGTCAAACAGCCTAGGGAGCCCCTTCACTCACCTCTGTCCCATGTTTTTTTATTCACTCACGGGTTATAGATGTCGCCAGTTGGGCCGGTATTTATTGGTCATTCTTACTTACTCGAGAAGGTGATGGTGAGCAGCCTTCCTGAACCGCTAATTCCGTGCGCTATAGATACACCCCAAATGCCATTATGAAGGGAATTCCAGAATTTTGACCCAGTGACACTGAAGGAATGGCAATATATTTCCAAGTCAGGATGGCGAGTGGCTTGGAGGGGCTAGCCGAGTGTTGTAGCAAGTGAGGAGGGGTCATGGCTCCTCCTTTTTAATGCACTCTCCATCTTCTTTAACTGACTACTCAGAGCCTAAACATTAACCCTGTATCTCTCTCCACAAATACTGCCAGAGATGCTGAGTTTCTGAAGCAGTTTCTGTTTTTTTTTTTCATTCCAGATTTCCAACTTCCACAGTAGTTTTGCTTTTAATTGAGGGATTGAGTCTGATGGAAGCGGATAGGAGAGGTTTCAATGGTGAGGTGACCTGTGTGAGTGCATAGGAATCACAGAAGGCAGGAAGGGTGAATAGTTTGGGAGGATGAGGTGGGTGAGAGTGATTGAATGGACATGTTGCAGGCAGGAGTAACAGTTGTATTTCCAGGAGCTTTGGTACAAGGTATGTGCAGTGATAGAGTTAGATTGAATAATATTGATCCTGTGAGTGGAAGGTCACAGGGGTAAAGATGGTGGCACTTACTCTTACAAAAAGCAGGAAATCATTAACCCTCTTTCAGCCTGGTTAGCCCTTTCTTCTAACCCGAGACATCGCACCAACCCAGGGTGACTTTCTCTGTCCAGGCTGGCTGTGTCTGGTAGCATGGCTCCCTTCGGCAACCTGGGGGAAACAGCACTGCCCTTCTCTCAAGCTCCTCACCCACTAGCACCTCCAGGTCTCTCTCAGTAGAATGGGGTGCCAACATTCCTTCCTGCACCAGTAGCAATGGTGCAGGACCACAGGGTGAAGGCCAGTTTCTGGCTTGCAGCTTCTGAAGCAGAGCTGGGGTTTAAATATGAGGCCAATGGTATCCCAGCAACAGCAAGCACCTCCACCATTCCTACTGCATCATCACATAACAGGGGTGTCAAGTGTATAATTATTGAGCAGAACAGTAGAGAACTGTGCAAGAGAAATCAATAGGAGCCTCGGTGTGCAACCCACCATGAATGTTCCTGACAAAAGCTTCCAATAAAAGGGGAAAATTCAGGCCTTTGTGCTTGTCTTCCTTGAAGGAGAGACAAGAAATCATTCAGAAGGAGAAATTCAAGGGATAAGGGAGAATGAGGAAATGATTGAAATTGGAATTAGAAAGAAGAGCGTAGTGGAGAAATTAATGGGACAGAAGGCTGATAAATTCATAGGACCCGATATTCTACATCCCAAAGTGTGGAAGAGCTAGCTATGGCAATAATGGGTACATTGATGGGGAAAATAGGTACCAGCAGATCTGTCAGTCTTAGGGGAGTTGATGGCATAGCAGTATTGTCAGTAGACTACTAATTCAGAGACAAAAACATAAAGTGCTGGAGAAACTGAGCAAGCCTGGCAGCATCTGTGGACAGAAAGCAGAGTTAACATTTCGGGTCCTGTGACCCTTCTTCAGAAAAATAAATGGAAGCAGACAAAGGGATTGCTTTAGTGAGCCAGGAAGAAATAAATGCTGAATAGGTGATAACGGGAACTGTGAACTGTTGAAGATGGATTGGCTGTGCTGGGAGCAACCCATGCAGAACACGACCTAGGGGTGAATGATTGTAGGCAACAAACATGGAGGGAAGTGGCATGGCAGCTCAGTGGTTAGCACTGCTGCCTCACAGCGCCAGGGACCTGGGTTCGATTCCAGCCTCAGGCAACTGTCTGTGTTTGCACATTCTCCCTGTGTCAGCGTGGGTTTCCTCCAGGTGCTCCAGTTTCCTCCCACAGTCCAAAGATGTGCAGGGTAGGTGGATTGGCCATAGTGCCCAGGGATGTTTAGGTTAGGTGGGTTAGACTAGGGGAATGGGTCTGGGTGGGATGCTCTTCAAAAGGGCAGTGTGGACTTGTTGGGCCGAATGGCCTGTTCCACACTGTAGGGATTCTATGTTTCAATGATCTATGAGGTGTATGTGCTCACAGTTCAAAAGTAATTAATAAATGTTGGCCTAGCCAGTGAAGCATACATTCTCTGAATCAATAAAAAGAAAATCAGAAGTAGGGAAAAATACTCTGATCTTTTTTAAAGGATTATAATAAATATGACCGAATTGGATATAGTCAGCCTGGATTTGTGAATGGGAAATCATATTTGATTAATCCATTGGAACCTTTGCGCCTGTTATTAACAGAATTGATAGAGGAGTTGATGGCCATAGTCTACTTGGATTTTCAGAAGGTTTTGTTAAAATCCCCTGCAGGAGATTGGTTAGCAAAATTAAAGTACGTGGGATTGGTGGTAATGTACTGGCATGGATTAAGGATTGGAAAAAAGGCAAAACTGAAGACAAATGAATGCGTCATTCTCACACTGACAGACTGAGAATAGTGGGGTATCACAAGGATCAGTACTTGAGTCCCAGCTATTCAGAATATACATCAATAATTTGATCGTGGCACCAAATCTGATATATCCAATTTTGTGGGTGGTACAAAGCTAGATGAGAGTGTGTAGTACGAAGATGATGCAAAGCTGTTTCAAAAGGATTTGAACAGGCTTAGTGAGTGGGCAAGAACATAGCAGCAAATGTCTAATATGGAAAAATGTGAGGTTATTCACTTTGGTAAAAGGAAATAGAGTTGTGAAGAATGAGATGTGATCTCACTGAGACTTACCAAATGCTTGAATTGATAGGAAGGGTACATGCAGAGATGATGTTTACCCTGGTTGGGCAATTCAGCACCATAAGACAGAGGAGCAGAAGTAGGCCATGTAGCCCATCAAGTCTGCCCTTCCAGTCAATGATACCATGGCTGATCTGATAATCCTCAATGCGAGGTTCTTTTCCCTACAACCCTTGATTCTCTTTCTGACTAAATATCTCTCTCAGCCTGGAATATAATTAATGCCTCAATAACCCTCTGTGGTTAAAAAAAATTCCACCTGCGTGTTCATATTACGTATTGCTAAATGTTCTGCTATGACATTCTTTATGATAGACTCAAACATTTTTATAATAACCGATGTTGTTAACTGGCCTGTCACTACCTTTTAGTGTGTTCTTTCCTTTTTTAAATAACAGGTGTTAAATTGGCAGTTTTCCAATCTTCTACAACTTCTCTAGAATCTAAGGATTCATAGAAGATTACTACCAGCGTATCCATATCTCTGTAGCTACTTTTTTAATGTCCCAGGATGCATCCTTTCAAATCAAGGGGCCTATTGATCTTCAAGCCCATTAGGTTCTCTAATACTTCTTCTTCAGTGGCAGTTATTGTATTTATTTCCTCTTCTCCTTTTACTCCTTGATTATTTAGCAACTTTGGGGCGTTATTAATGTCTTCTACTGTGAAGACTGGTGCAAATTACTTGCTCAACTCTTCTGCCATTTCCTGGCTCTCCTTTATTATTTCCCCAGCCTCACTCTCTAAGGGGCCAACATTAACTTTGGGAGCGCAATTTAAAAGCAAGAAGGATGCCACTTGGTCCAAGATGAAGAGGAGCTTGTCTTGAGTTCAGTCATGGAGTATGTTTAAAGTAGAGATTGACAGATTTCTGATTACTGGTGGCATACAGGGTTGAGGGGTTGAGGTAAATTTTCAATCAGCCATGATCGTATCAAATGACACAGCAGGTGAGATGGGCTGAATTGCCTTCTCTTGTTCTTATTTTTCTATATTCCTATGAGTGAGGGCTTAGGAGAGAGGGAAAATGAGGAAGGGAGCAAAAGGGGCTATGAGATGGAGGATCAGTGAGGACGGAGGCAAGAGGGAGGTTAAGTGAGGGAGCAGATGGCGAGCAATGTTTTCATTGGCTGCTCACAGTAATGGGGCCAATGAAGGAAACAGGAGGCAGAAAGAAAGCAGAGCTTGAGACTGAGATTGGTCCAACTAATGTTCTGGAGTGAAAGCCAAAGGCTTTGGGAGTATGTCTCCGAGTTGTTTAGTTTTAGGGAATCAGGCATTGTGCATTATTTAGGCTGAGTGACAGTTTTTGGCATCAGAAACTTACATCAGAGAATGCTGACTGCTAATTCCACCTGATAAATCATGTCAAGCTTTATTCTTGTCCATTCATGGGGAAGTCTACCAGGACTGTGGTAATGGTCCACAGTGGCAGTAACACTCATTTAATCATTAGGCTGTGGATCTCAGTCCAGTTGAGAAGGATTACTGTTCAGCATGTAGAAATGGTGCTGACACCATTTTTAAACAAAAATCTAGAGCTGGTAAGATGATATTGTACTCAAGTACTCTTAGGGCATTGGGTATGTGAAGAAAGAAAATGAGAAGAGCACTATCCTTGAATTTAGCACATATTGTCCCCACTCTGCCTGTTTATCCTATATCTTGGCTTCTTTCAGTGCACTGATGCCCTTTATGGTATACTGCTGTCCTGCTGGATATGTGTTCTATGTGTACTTTATCCTGAAAGTAAAGAAGCAGTGTTGAATATAGGAAATTGTTAGATGCAAAGTGTAAGATGATGTTAAAAGCTGTGTAAGAATAGCAACCTGCTGGGCAGAGGGGCTGTTCATAACCCTTCACAGTTAGAGAATAAGCTATCTGTCGTGAGCATACATCATGCAGCTAGATTTTACTTGAAGGGATTTATCAGTGAAAACCTTCTAACTCGTCAGTATGTCAAGACTTTCAAGGAGCAAATACAATGTGTACCATGCAGCAGAATGGACATGCATAGCAAGCATTCAAAATGCTACAGGAAAGTCTCTGTGGGGTGAAATAGTACATGGCATGCAAACTACGCTGGTTTCCCGACAGGAGCAGTTAATTTTCTCAAGTTTCAATTTTTTTCACGGATAGAGTCAAATCCTCTGAACATCAAAGACATCACTGACAAAGAGAGTTAGTTCCTTCTGAAAAATCAGGGGAACAGGATGTCTGATAGAGCTAAACAGGTTAGTTAGTGAAAAACCTCTTCATGTTGCACTTCCACTGCTGCATCAAGAAATCTCTTACTCCAACAATCTGTTGACCCATTCTTGCAGTGTGTGTAACATGATGGAAAATGGCTTTCCACTAAGAGCTGCTGTACACATTAAAATAGAAGCAGACATTTTGCCCTCTAATTGCAAAAGACTGGTGAATTGCACACTGTAAGCTCAGTCTGAATGGCAACTGAACCTGACAAGAAGATTTGTTGGGATTTCTCCATGTATACGCTACACAGACACAACATTCACACTATAATGTTCCTTTCTGGTTCATATCCATAATAGAGATCTTAGTTTAATTGTAAACTTGTATAGAATAAAATAAGTTACTCAGCTAAAATAGGATACAATTCCTTGAAAATAAGCTTTTATAGTGGTATGAATACACAAATGAATTGCTTCCTTCGATTCTGGCATTCGCTTGTGAGCAAAAGTCAAAGAAGCAATAGTTTTTACATTGACATCGCACATGACTGTGTACTGATTCTCCACAAAAATGAGGAATACATGACATTAAATTCAAATTAATAGCATATAGAGAAAAACAGTTTATTGGTATTAATAACATGAATAGGAAAACCAATTATTATTGCAATAATCTGAAAAGTTCAAAACAATTTTATGTACATTTATATAAGATGTACATTTTATGATATGAAGGACAGGTGACCATACAACATATTTCAGAAAATATCAAGATACAAATGTGTTTTAGTATTGTGTTGTTCTCTCTACATAATCTCTATTCATGTGATATTTTTTCCAGGTTTTCAAAATATTGTAAGCATTCTTTCATCAAACATGTATATGAAAAATCATGCAGCATTGAGCTAAGGGTGAGTGATGTGTTAGCGAATGGAATACTTAGTTTGATCATCAGTTTTACCATCTAACACCGATGTCAGATGAAGCCCTATTTACACAACCAGCTACTTTTTTCCTCATATATGTCACTGTTGATTAACTGTGCCCACCAAGTCACACATCAGAGAATCCTGAATGCCCAGTCCATGATTGTCCAGTTATGTCTTGTGATATTTGAGGAATCTCACTCTCAGTTTTCAGAAAGGTATACCACATAATTTCAACTTCACTCACAAGTTACTGTTACTTTACAATGATGCTACATTTGAGGCCTTATCTCAAGATTGTAAACCAGTCAGACTCCAGAGAAAATTGGTGTGAGACCTCTTGGAGGAGAATAGCTCATCACTGCTTCAGTTTGTTCCTCCATAGAGTGCTCCAGTCTCGAGTCAAATCAAAACATGAAAATATCTGCAGTTGATTCTGAAAATCTTTTGGACACTTTAAAATCTAACAAAAGTTAAATTCAAGTTAATACTAGATGTTTCTAAGTGTTTCACATGCTTGCATGGCACTTGGCATATGCACCCAGGCATATACAAAGTTCTTTCCTGACCGGGGAGTCAATGCTCCAGCCAAGTAGAATTAATGGAATACTGTCTCCACAGAATCCATGCTGCCATACTGTTCTCAGAGTTGTAGCTACAGTAGAAAAAGCAGCATTTGATGAAGTGGTGCATGAATTATTCTCTTCACAAACCGTCTACAACCTTCATGTCAAGTTGTCAATTTAATATCAGTGACTGCTGTTCTATGGCTATTTTTTTTCTTTTCGTAGTGGATGTCCATCATTAATAATCCACCTATTTCCTAACAGTCCTTCCAGTCACTAAACAGGACAAATTTTCATCACTAATGCAGAGCTGGATTTCCGAACAATAAGTTACATCTCAAATTATGTTCATGGAAATAACACAACTGCAGTTTTTCATCTTAAACAATTGAAAAGCATTTCTTACTTTAAACTGGGAACCTACCTTACTGGCTCCAGGGAGTAAATGTAATTTGACATATGGATCAGCAAGTCCGTTGTGGTCCATTGGCTTCAGGCCCTTTGGGAAACAAAAAAGAATACTTGCTGCAATTATTGATGATTACATCCACGAACACATCTGGTGAATCAATAACTAATAGTTACTGTTCCAAAACAACTTCCCTTATGTTATTATTCTTAGACTACTTTTTACAAGATATGCATGACTGTGTAGATCTTAACAACTAGGCTGGAGAAGATACATGAACGTCAAGCAGCATTTTGCTTTTGAGCACTGCCTCTACATTAAAATTCTGAATTGTAGGATATCAACCATAAAATGATACAGTGTCAGACCTGCTGACCATGTCTAAAGAATGGACAAATGGGGAAAGACTACACAATATTACAATTGTGCTAATCCGAATGCAACATTCGTCCTACCTTTATTGCCGGAATTTCAGAAGCACAATTAAACATAAGACTCATGTTGACGGCTGGTTATCAAAGTAAAGCTCATATATTCTACATAAAGAAAACTAATGGCATAATTTACTGGGCAAACATATCTGTAGCCTTTGGGCAATGGCAAATATGTAATTCCAAACAAGTGTAAAATACTACTGATCAGAAATACTTCTGAAAGAGCTAAAATTCAAAACAGATTTTCTCAACATACTGGTTAGAATGCTACTTTGGTTTATCAATCTTACTTTTACTAACTATATGTTCCACTCAGTAACTTTTATGTGCAGAATTATTATAGTAATGAAAATTTAATCTAAATAGTTATGCAATGTGTTCTTACAATAAACTTCCCAATTTAGTTGTGTTTTGTGAAATTGCAGTCAATGATTATGGAATACACACTCTACAAAGAAAAAGATTCAAGTCTTGCTGGTTATACACACTCTGAAGGCTACCAGAATTCGACTAAATGATTGAATTTTGTTTTGTCATTCATGTAAAATATCCTGTGTTGCGTCGTGTTATAGTAAGATTTTATGGTGTTCTCACAATATTGGCACCCCACTAATGCATGGAACCTAAGTTCATTGTGGTTTGCCCTTGCTGGACACAGAGATCTTTTAAATAAGCAACAGCATGAGGTTGGTTTGTCCTGCATTGCAGTCAACTAGCAAAGGTTAATTGTGCCTTGCGCTGTCCATGCCCTGATTCGAGGGTTCTCAATTTTACCACCTGAATGAATATTCAAAGTTTGTTTGGGGTGAATGAACTGATATCAGCGTGGGAGGACGAAAACAGACCGTGAAAATCAGTCTAAGTTTCCTGCTTTGTTTGTTCTACAGCTATTCCATTTTGGAATGCGAAGGCATATGGGATGTTTATTAAGGACAGGAGTTTGCTTCCCTCGGTGATCCTCAGGTCATGTACCAAGTTTGCTGGTTTAACCGCTGACAGTGCCCATTGGAACACAAGGAAGGAAGAAGGATAGGAGGGAAGACCAGTAAAAATGACAATCACAAAATTAGTATAAGGAGCAGGTTTTGACAATATGTATTACTCATAATACAAGAGGGTCTGAAGAGTACGATTTCCATTTGTTGGCAGGACATTTTTAACTTATTGCAATGCAATTATAGCAACAACAGAAATGTCACCAATTCTCAGTCTGACAAATGAACAAAAAACAGTTTGCACAAGCTGGCTGAATGTAGAAGGAGCAATAGCATTTCACGTCCATGGGTACATTGATTAAACTATTCAAGTTTGAATAATTTCAGCAACATTAAATTTGTCAACATTTTAGTTACTGTTTCAGTCAGGTTCCACCATTTGGGATACATTTCAATCACATTTGCCATCATTAACTATCGCATAACTCAAATCATCTTGATGAGTATTGAAACAGTTAATGTACAACTGAGAAGTCACATTATTGATACTACAGCAATATTGCTGTTGGGAACATTGTAATATATAAATGAGGTGACTCTGTTAGCTGCAATGGCAGAATACTTTCTGCAGATTGTTTCGCTGTGCTGCATTTGAAGTAGGGTAATGCTGGTGACAAGCAAAGCTACAACCAAAGTCTGAATCCATATCCTGGCCTTTAAGGACTTTCATCACTTTTGGAGATGGCATCTGATCAAAAATTTAACCTACTGAATGTAACATTCAAATGCACAGGTCAACTTAACACAAATTGCAGCCAGTGCACTGAAATTTGCACCACAGTTTAGAAGGAAAACTGTGGTGTTAGTGGGGATTAAATTATTATTAAGAGTAATACCAACCGCTGCATTGAAAGGAAAACTTCAGCCTTCATAAATGCTCCTCCATTATTTAGTCTCTGGCACTGTAATCATTACTCCTACACAAGCACATTTCCAAACAAATGTTTCCCACTGCTATACTAATGCATTGAAATCAACCATTTAGCGCATTAAAGAGATTGTTAGCTGTCTTTTCTCACCAGACAATTATGTCGCTCATTACTGCTGAGAGAACAACAACATACCTGAGCCCTTTAATTCAAAGATTTCAGAAAAAGAGGCTGTTACCACTGAGTAATGGTATTTTATTGACAGGCAAAAGAGAAACACAAACTAAATGTACTGAGAGCTTGGATTTCAATATGAATTAAGTCACCAGTGAGCAGACAGAAAATAGCATATTTGTTTAAAAATGCTGCTTAAAACATCATGACCTTCAGAGAGGATAAAATCAAGATGCCTGGGTGGTCAAACAGCATAACTCACATGCAAAGGATGGCCAGTTGGGAGAAATACTACGGGCCGTCAAAGTTTGTGGAGCAAGACCCTCACGTTAAAAACCTTCCAAAAACAGACTGAAGGTTGGGGAAACAAAAAAAAGATGAATGGAAGCAGTAAAAGATCTTGTTAATGAGAACGAAACGTTTCATAACACTATCTCCAAAGTATGGCATCTCCCTATTTGTTAATGAGTGTGACTTGAAAAATTTGCTTTCAACGCATATCAACTTCTTTATTTAGTATTAGCAAATGAAGGGAAAGATATCTCAATGTCTTGCACGAATGAACCACTTATACCAAGGCATATCTTTTTTTCAGTTATTCAAAGATTGTATTCATTGCATTCTGTGAGTGCAAAAGATGAGAGCTGCACCGGACAAGAATACGACAAAAATGACCAAGTCCATTTGTGCTGAACTTCAATCCAAGCAGGAAACATTAACCAGACCACAACAAATTCTCAAATTAAATTTTAAACTTGATAGAAGATCTGGGGAAACTCAGCAACATGTGGTGTGTGCATAGGTGGATCATGGTCACCATTTTTGCATTGGGAACAGACATCCTGAAATTCAAAACAAATAAAACAAGTAGTTAACTTTCCTCTGCTTTGGGTCAGGGAATTCTCAGTACCTGCATGAAAAGAGAAGGACCCAATGTCGAAGGCCCACAGTTGCAGATCTCTTAATGTTGCCGGATATTTCATGACAATTCGCCAAGGTTGGGAATGATTAATTGGCAGAATGATGACCCTCCAAAGAGGAATGGCCATATTTCCAACCTCATTTTTCTCACTGAATGAGTAAAATAATCCATTTTCAGAATTCCGAAAGGAATGGACCTTAGAACATCTTCTCATCCTCCTTCTGTTGGCAAGATCAGCAAAGGATCAATGAAGAGATTGTTGCAAAACAATCCTCTCCTCTATCCATCTTCTATCCGCTTCCCCCTCTCTCCCTATTTATTTCAGAACCCTCTTCCCCTCCCCCATTTCTGACGAAGGGTCTAGGCCCGAAACATGAAGCTTTCCTGCTCCTATGAGGCTGCTTGGCCTGCTGTGTTCATCCAGCTCCACACCTTGTTATCTCTACTTCCTGACACTCGTAGGTTTGCGTAAACCTGAGGCAAAATTGTTTTCAGATGAGCTGGTGGTTTCTGTGAGTTGTAATCACAGGTATTTGCTTGTTGTTTATAAGCATGCTGCCAAGTTAGCTTTAAAATATGCTCAAAGGAATTTTCATCCATGGCAGAAACCTGTCAGTCTCCTGTGAAGCTTTATTTTCTTCAAGATTAGTAGTAGCTGCTTTTGAGATAAGGCAGATGTTCCCGCTGCGTGTACAGTTATTGGCTTTACTAAAGTGCTTTCTCACTGCATTTGCGGAGCTGCCTGTGTCTAGAAATGTATTAGGGAGTGGAATTTCAATCACAATATCTTTACTTATTTAAAAAAAATTGCACTGAATTTCTCATGTTTAGGATTTTATTAAGTCTGTCATGTATGATGCATTCTACTGGGAGATGGATTAAGGCCGCAAATTATGTCCTATAAATTTCGATAGAAGTTCTCAATTTGTTTACACATTCATGATGGGAGATCGATTAGTTACTGTGTGGCAACTAGGGTAAATATCCATATGATTCCCATTAGAGTGGCAAACACCCACAGGGAAATGTCAAGAGTTACTCTAGTAACGTGTAAGAATAGATCGGAAACTTTGGAATGAAAAACTGTTATGCTATTGCTGCTGACATATAGGAAAAGAATGATTTGCACATTCAAATGAGTTTTGGGGCACTATATTCCCAATCATTAAAATTATTGAGGGTTGTTTTGGTGGCACAAAACATTTGCTTGCTTAAAGCTGAAACAATAATTTCTAGTTTCATATCAGAAATCATTTGAAATACATTGCAGTTTGATCAGTATCTAAAAGAAGAAAAGGTTCAAGTTTGGTCATCAGACTTTAGATGAAAGGTGTTTTATTGTGCAAGCTACCAATTCCTACTTCTCCCTTCTGCAATGATTTAAAATTAAAGTTATCAGTGTCAGCTAATTACATCATTAACTAAATTAATATAATCCTCTGCTTGCGGCTCGATTGTCATGGGGTTAAATTCTGAAGTAGATATTAATGAGTTAACATTATCTCTCACACATCATTACTGCTCAGGATTATTATGGGTAAATTGGAGGGCTTTTGTGGTGCAGTGGTAGTGTCCCTACCCCTGGACCAAGAGGCTGGGTTCAAGTTCCACCTGCTCCAGAGATCTGTAAGGATAACTCTCAACAAGTAGATTAGAAAAATAGGTTAGATTTAAAAAAAGTTATATGTGCATCTGAGAGAACATTTCATAAATTACTAACATGATGGTCTACAGTTAGATTTAATCTTTCTCTAAAGGTGGATATTTTTAAAGAATTGTCTGAGAGGTAGTAGGATCAGGCACTTGAACGGTCATTCTCCAGTCTCGGATGAAGACCTCATGAGTCCACAGAAAGGTTCATTTCAATAAAGTGCTGTGAAACCTATCTATAAATGGATCTGGGAGACGCTAGATGAAAGGTGTTTTATTGTGCAAGCTATCAACTCCTACTTCTCTATAATAATCATCTATAACAATCTCCCAATGGATCAACAACTGCCTTCTCCAGGGGACTCTTCAACAGGTATGTAAGGTGAGGTGCTGTTTGAGATGACAGATTGTTTGAATTTACGGCCAGACCAACAGTCATAGGGATGGGCAGACCTCATACGAAACTGACATTCTTTGCATTTGCTTAGGGACAACACTTACCAATTTCTACTCCTGGATTTAGGTCTACATTCAGCTGCGAGTGGAACATCTGCTTTGAGTTCGAAACACTAAAGCAATCATCACAGCAAATAGTCACAGGCATAATAAGTTTAATCCGAGGAACAAATGATCCTGAGCACATTATCCACTGGCATGTCCTACACCATGAATTCTCAGGGAAATGCTAAACGAATGCAAAAGCCGTGTCTAATACATTGGGTGGTGTTTTCCCAGCCCCTGAACAATGTGGACATTGATGAGTCCATTAGGAAAATAGAGTACAATTGACAGAAATGAGGTTCTCGATGTCAAGAGGAAAAAGTCTGATTCTGCAGCGGTGAGTTTAACAGCGAGGCAAGACTTTCACTACCAAGTGGTGAAAGGCTGATTTATAACTATTTGCATGAATTAGAATACCGGTATTACCTAATCACAATGACATGCAGTTTTCCAGTTTTCAACGTGCTGGATCAAAATTATGCAGCAACAATTCCCAGTATGAGAATCAGTGTGGGTACCTGGTAACTTCAGCTCACCACCTACTCTTTTGCAGCTCCATCTTGGACAGCAGTCACCAACAACTCAGGGTACGCTCCATGGGCAGTGGCTGCCTGCACCACCAGTACAGGCAGGTTGGCATCAGACACATGCCAGCCTCTCCATACCTTTGTGGAACATCATCAACATACTTACAATACAGCTTTGCATCTCAGTGCTGTATGTTGAAATTCAGCGGCACCTGTCATTTTACTGCTGCTGCTAGGACACATTGTCACAGGGACAAGCACACGCCGAATGGATGGGAACAGGGTGCACCTCGTGTCCTCATCTGCTCTCTTATTGCTTTGTCAATTTGTACTTTCTTTGATGCTCATAGCCTCTCTATTTTGTCTTTTTGCACTTTGCTTTTTCAGCTAGGGCTGAAAGGCTCAGAGTACACTGTCTTGACTTGCTGTTTAGAGCAGACAAAGGCCAGGCAGCTTGTCATGCTTATCAACAATCATCAGTCCAGGGAGGCAGACATGCTGCTGTACAACACTGTATGTGTCAATCTCACATCCGCAGTATGCGGCAGCACTGTACACAGCAGACAAACTGAATATGCTTCATCAAATGGCTACGCGTTAACGCCTACAGGGAATAGTCTTCAGTCAGGCCAAGGGACGCAACCTTCAGTCCCGACACAGTAAGTCAAGGACTGGGTACCCAAGTCAGTCTGAGAAGGTGGGCCACAGTCATCTCAATGAAAGTCAAGATCGGCGGAGGGAAGGATTATCAGCAGCTACTATTGCAGTAGAAACATTGGGGATTGGAGGCAGCACACTTGGATGTAGAGGGCACAGTGAGTGTGAAGGGGGATACACAATATGTAAGATGGGCAGAGGATGGTGCATTGGAGGATATGGATTACTGCAGGTGGGAATGCTTAAATCAATAGTGACAACCACCCCTAGCTTTGACAGAAAATCAGTGCAGCACGATAGTTGAGTTGACTAACTGTAGGTTGTACTGCACTTTGGCGGAAGAGGTTCTAAACAGGGTGAGGATATGGATGGTTAATGTGTCCAGCTTGGTTTCTTAAATAGCAATACATGTACAATGGCGTATTTGTATTTGCAATGCATTGTTATCTATGCCACCTATGTGCCCTGAGAAGCATTATCTCTTTGTTTGCCTCCTACTACATGCACATTATAGGGCACCTCATGGTTGGCACACTTTGAGATTATAAATAGCAGTGGAGCTGAATTCATCTTTCTGTATATACTCTGTGCTTGAAATAATAACTCACTTTTAGAAGTAGATGAATGTATTAATAAACTGATAACTCAATAACTGAGTTGTTATCAACACAGCTGTAAAAGCTAATGAGGTTAGAATTAAACTTTGTTCCACCTGTTTGCCAGACAAAAGGAATGTGCAAATGTTCTGTTTAGAGTGTCAACCTCCTAAGCCTGAAAGGCATTGGAAACAAGACGTATATAGGTTTGGGTTCTATAGGAGCATTCCTGGTTACCAACCAGAACAGGAGCTGAGCATGTAAATATGTTTATCGGGGCAAAAGCTTATTTTAAAACCCAAACACGAAATCTATTTCCCTTAAGTTTAGCATCCATCAGGCTTATATTATTCCACATGTCACCAGACCAATTGGCTTTGGTCATGCTAATTTAATAATGCTACATAATCCATACCCAGACTGTGCCCTTATCCAGAAGTGATCTAATTTCTCAGCCCAGAACCTACAGACCAGCATGACAAGTCAAGTCACCCTAGTCTTACCAGACCACAGGGCTCCTCTCTCATTAGAGAGAGACGTGACTGGGTGGTGATTTAACTGGAAGGCCACCACACCTCAGGTGAGGGGAGGGGTTGAGAAGGAGAGTCCTTCACGGTAACCTCAGCCAATGCAGGGATTGAACCCACCAACAGCATCACACAGCTTTGCAAACCAGCCAACTGAGCTAAACTGACCCTCACAAACTTACTGTCCTGAAGTGCTCTGTCCAAGAAACAAAAGATTTTGGACTCAAACTCTATTCAATAATTGGAACCCTGGGCTCACTTTTCAGTGTAACAGTGAGGGATTACCACATTGTAACAGATGTTGTCATCTCTAGAAAATTTGATAACTAATGCATGTTCCCAACACAAGAGCACAAAACAGGAAATTGTGAGCATACCCCAATGCTTTTCCAATTGCTAATCTTAAGGTCAAAAGATTAGGAACTGTACACACAAACTTCCAGTACACACTCCCAGACGGCAAGGTTCCATGCCCGCAGCATTCATTTGACAAAACCTACTTTGGCAGAATGCAAGTTCCTTCCATGTGATCCAGGCAGAGATGTGCTGATGGGCATTTCAAATAAATACGATAGGGAACTTTGGGAGTTCTTTATTCAGACAGTATGCAGAATTAAATTGTTAATGCTCATTATCAGAACATATCATAAAACACACGAATGTCAGTCATGTTACCAGTCTCCGTCCAAGCCGTTATTCTGTTTGCAACAATATGTTGGAAGGCTCATTGTAACTACTAGTTGTCATTGACAATTATTTAGTTGGAATTGCTAAGCCATGCCTGTTTGTTTTTCTTTTCTCCCCCTTTCAGCTCAAAATGATTTTGCCTAAAATGTTATGGAAGTGCATGTTTATGATGATATGATGGGTGCAACAAAATAGCTGGAACAGTACTACTCCTCCACTACTGCAATTTAAGAATTAAAAAAACAGAAAGAAACAATTGAAAAGCATGAAGCAATAGCAAATCAGGGAGAGAAAAAGAAATAAAAAGAGGAAAAGAACATTTAGATTGAGAAAGAAAAAAGACCAGATAGATTTTTCAAAAATTAAATATTAAATTTGATATGTTTAAATCTCCATCCACAATGCACAACCATAAGTTTAAATTTCTCATTTTCTGGGTCAAAGGGATTGAAGAAAGTAATTGACAATAATCACATCATTAAATGCGCACATAAGCCATTAATTACTCAAATTAACTTACTGTGGCAACTTTAATAGGAATTATTATGCAAATGTAATAGCCTTCCAGTGAATTTCCTGAACTCCTGAATAGGACACTGTAACAGTGGAGTGGTGCAAATTGTTCAACAACTTGTGGTTTGCAAATTCACGATGCATCGCCCTCACTGCATGTTGCTGGCCAATTGCATACTACCTATCACTCATTACTTATACACCTTTACAGCTTATGAAAATTTCAGGCCCTTCTGTTTTCTCTATGAAAATGGGGTTTCATCCTGTATAATTGTCCACACAGTACATCAACTGAAACAAATGGTGGAATGAATTATCTGTCATTCTCCACTTTAATAGTAATGTTACACTTCACGGATTTTCCCTGAACTCCTTATTCAAATCTGCAGCAAAATAGCAGTTTCTGTAATCAGATCTACAGCTTCCATGATCTGAAATGTAGAATTTTATGCATGAAATGTAGGAATATTTGGAAACTAAACATTAACCTTTTGTGAGATTGAATCCTTCAAGTCAGAACAGGTAAGTAAATAGCAATATGATATTTAACTTCTGCAATATTCTAAACTAATCTGAAAATAATGAATTCAAAACGTTAACACGCTTTTTGGAATTGCATAATTGTACAGAGCAATTAAGACTAATAGACTATTTCTGTGCTATCTTCTATGGGTGGAACCTTATAGGGGTCTGAGCAACATGGGCAAAGGTAAGACTTGTGGCAGAATGGGATGAAAAGTCCAGTGAGGGCTATCTCAACGTCAGGAGATCTCACTCCACCTTTATGCTTTTGCCAAGCAGCAAGTTATGTTTCTCACTATGCAACGGCAAGTTGCCAGTTAAAGGGGATTATTGATGGTTAAACATTTTATTAACAGCCCAACCTACCTTACTAACATTCAGCTTTCTATCTTAACAAACATGCCAAACAAGCTAGACATCAAGAAATCTCAGAATGAAAACCAGAGCAGGCACCTGGTGATTTCAGCTTGCCACTTGTTCTGAAGGACATCCAGTTTGGACACCGAGCACCAAATTCTCATAGTATGCTCCATAGGCACCAGCCACACCAGCCCCCATCCACAGACGCTGGCATGTGCCATGTGCCAACATCTAAGAACCCTCATGGTACAGCTCCAAGCCACTCATGGGACACTTCTGCACTTCTATGCTGCACCTCAGGCTGCACCAGCAACTGTGGTTGTAATACTGCAGCAACGACACTATGTGTTCATGCACACCCAGCTCATGGACTGGACCAGGCTACTGCTCCAGGTTCTACATACACTGTCACAGCACTCCCTCACTCTTAGACTACCCGGATATTCACAGCATCCTTGCCCCATATTGCCTTGCCTTTGTGTGCTTTTAACCTTCAGCCAGAGCTCCCCTGCTCATATTCCTGCTGCCTTGACTTGCCATTTAATGTAGGTACAAGGCAAAGAAGCTTGTGATGGCTATCAGCAGGTGTCAGTCAGGTCAATGGAAATTGCCTTTGCTCAGGGGGTCCAGACACAGCAAGTCAAGAGCAACCTTCGAGGCCACTCCAGAGGTCTGAACACAGTCAGTCAGTGTCAGGATGCTCTTCACATATACAGCATAGAACATAGAGCAGAGAACAGTACAGCTCAGGAACAGTCCCTTCAGCCCACCATGTCTGTGCTGGCCAAGATGCCATTCTAAATGAATTCCATTTGGCTGCACACTGTCCATATCCCTCCATTCCATGCATGTTCATGTGTCTGTCTAAATTCCTCCTAAATGTTGTTATGGTATTTTCTTCGACCACTTTCTTTGGCAGCACATTCCACGCACCTATCACCCTCTATATAAGAAACTTCACTCACACATCACTCTTAAACTTGTCCTCTCTCACCCTAAACCCATACCTCCCAGTATTTAACATTTCTACCCTGAGAAAAAGACGCCAACTATCCACCCTGTACATGCCTCTCATAATTTTACACTATTCAGTCAGGCAGCCCCCTCAGCTTCCGATGCCCTATGAAACCATTCCAAGTTTGTCAAAACTCTCCTTTATAGACATAGGGTGAGGAGTCAGATGTTAAGCAGCCCACCATCCACCCTGACTCTTTCTGCCCTATAGTGGGCTGTTTCCTTCCTGGAATGAGCAAGAGGCAGGTATTCTGGAAGATGAAAGCAGATAGCACAGATGTTACTAGATAACAAGGTGTGGGGCTGGATGAACACAGCAGGCCAAGCAGCATCATAGGAGCAGGAAAGCTTGACATTTCGGGCCTAGACCCTTCATCAGAAAGGTTCTGATGAAGGTTCTGATCATTTCCGATGAAGGGTCTAGGCCCGAAACGTCAAGCTTTCCTGCTCCTATAATGTTGCTTGGCCTGCTGTGTTCATCCAGCCCCACACCTTGTTATCTCGGATTCTCCAGCATCTGCAGTACCTTTTATCTCTAGCACAGATGTTACTGTTGGTGCAGGGAGGGAGGTGCCCCAAGCGAGTGAGTGGGCAGCACAGAAGGCAGGAAGGGTTGGTGGAGTCAGGAATTGAGTTGGTTGGGAGTGAGTGACAAAAGATATTGCAGGCAAAAGTGAGAGTGGTAGAGCACAAGCCTTGGTGGGAGGTGGCAAAGATAGAGTGGCATTTAAGCTGGCAGAATGAAGAGGTCATTGACCTTCTTCCTACAATGCTGTGCTTTTCTCCAGTTGACTGAGACTGCACTGAGGGAGGAATGGGGGGATGGGGCAATCTTGGACCAGGTTGGCATGGTCTGGTGTTGTACCTTCCACTGCTGATCCTGGGGAATGAGAAAGTCCCTCCTGTGGACCACCCCATCAAGCAGACCTTTTATATCCATGCTCCCAAAGCAGGTCACCAATGCCCCCATCTGCCAAAGTCCAAAGCAAATATCAGGAACTGCGCAGGTCAGTAGGGTTGGTCATTAGTAGAGTGAGTTGGTAAGATTCGTCAGGGACACTCATTAGACCTTGCAGCATAAAACCTTCCAAAAAAAACTTGATGCTAATTGTATTTAGTTGGAAAAATGTGACTGAGTGAATGATCACTGAGAACAAGGTTCAGCCAAATCTTCTGTCTCTGGCTGGTGAATATTATAAAGGTTCTCCTCCACTTTGCAGGCTGCCATACAATTAATTATCTTTTGCATGCAGACACACAGAGGAGTGCTTTAATCACAATCATTGGGCAAGTGCTTGTTGGATATTTGGGGATTCCATTTTGAGCCAAGCCATTTAATTCCAAACCAGCCACTAAACTAAACTGGTCACATGGACTGGGAGTCGCTCACTCATGATTTTTTAAAAAACTGTGTTCAAGGGAAAGTGGGCTATGTCAGCGTTTATCGCCCATCCCTAATTGCCTTCTAGGTGGTGATGGTGTACTATCTTCTTGAACCACTGCAGTTCTTGCGGGTACAGGAGCAGCCACAGTGCTGTTAGAATGGGACTTCCAGGATTCGGACCCAGTGACAATGAAGTGTAGTGATATAATTCCAAGGCAGAATGGTGTGTGACTTGGAATGGTGTGTGTCTGTCGTGGTACTTGTAACTTATATGGATCTGTTGCCCTTATCCTAGTCGTTGCATGTGGTACAGGTCACAGTTTTGGAAAGCACTTTCAAAGGAGCTACAACGATATAGTGCGTCATATGGATGGCATACCGTGTTGGCACTGTGCATCTGTGGTGAAGGGAGTAAATGTTCAAAGTGGCAGATAGGGTGCCGATCATTTGGGCTGCTGTTACCAGGCTATGTTTTTCACTGTTCAGAAGGTAGTCTCTTTTACACAGGAAATAGCAAACCCAGGCTGGTACCCTCTTTGTTGGACACCTGTATTCAGTCCACACCTGTGACTCTAAGCTGCTGGTCACCTGTCAGTTTAAGTCTCTACTCTGACCTCTGTTCTCGATCTCTAACACAGTCCCGATGGAGTTCAACATAATCTCCAGGACCAGCACCTTCTCTTTCAATTATCAGTCTGCAGCTTCTGATAATTCTGTGATTATGAAGATACAAACAAGGAATAAGAATAGGCCACTTGGCCCTTCAAGCCAGCTCTGCCATTTCATAAGACCGTGGCTGATCTGATTTTAACCTCAACTTTACTCAATTCCTTCACATCTCCCATAATCTTACTTCTCCTTGGCAATCTAGAAACTACCTGCCTGTGACTTAAGAATATTTAAAGATTCTGCATTCACTACCTTTTGTGGAAGGGAATTTCAAAGACTCACAACGCTAAGAGAAAATGTTTCTTCATCTCCATTTGAAATGGGTGCCTCCTTATTTTAAAAACTACAATCCTAATTCTAGATTCTCCCACGAGAGGAAATATCCTTTTAGCACTGATGCAGTCAAGTCCCCTCAGAATCTAGTACGTTTCAATCAAGTGACGTCTGACTCTTCAGAGCTCCAGAGGATACAGGCCTGGCCTATCTAGTCTTTCCTTATTATGCAATATAGTTATTCTACATACTGGTCTAGTAAACCTTGTCTGAACTGTTTTCAATGCATTAGTAGCGTTCCAGAGATATGGTGACCAGAACTGTACACAGTACTCCAAATTCAGTCTTACCAACATCCTGTATAACTGAAGCATAATCCCCCTACACTTGCATTCAATTTCCCTCACATTAAGCCACAACATTCTGTTAGTTTTCCTGATTACTAGCTGTACCTGCATTCTAACCTTCTGCGATCTTTGCACTAGAACATCCAGATCGTTCTCAAAAACAAAAGTAACTAGGAAAGCTCAGCAGGTCTGGCAGAATCTGTGAAGAAAACATCAGAGTTAACATTTCAGGTCTGGTGACCCTTCTTCAGAATTGAGGGAGTTCTGAGGAAGGGTCACCAGACCTGAAATGTTAACTCTGATGTTTTCTTCACGGATGCTGCCAGACCTGCTGAGCTTTTCCAGCCACTTCTGTTTTTGTTCCTGATTTACAGCATCCACAGTTCTTTCGGTTTTTGTCCAGATCTCTCTGCAGCTTTCTTTTGACCCATTTTGTGCTTCATTATTTGTTCCAGTAACATCTCCTTTTATCTGGCACCATCACCCTTTTTACCAGTTAACCTCTTCCGCCTTCCACTCTGTCACGTATTTCCCATTTTTCCTTTTCCCTTACATTCTTTCTCTGCCTCTGTTCTCGCCTAAAATGCATACTGACTGTAACCTTTCTGGTTCTAACGACAGATCATCAGCCTCGAATGTTAATTTTGATTCTCTGTGCAGTTGCTGCCTGGGTAGCATTTTTAGCTGCTCCAGCATTTGTTTATTTTTTTTAATGAGACAGCCAGCCCCATAGTATTTTGCTTTTGTAGGTGGCTGTGTTGATGGATATAGATGAAGAAAAAGATGACAGGAGACTCATATGGAGCATGAACACACCAACATCCAGTCACAATGCACATTTTCTGTTCTGTAGTATTCTGTAAAGCCATTCCCCATGGTTGCAGTTTAATTACACAGCTTCTAAAATAACTCCAGAGAGGCCGGTACCCCATCACCAAGTCATCCTGTATTTACACATGGAAGCTTGACACTCCTTTCCTAATCTGTCAGCCAGGGCTCCCTGATTGGACCAGATTAATAGCTTCAATCAGGGAACTCATATTCTATGAGGTTCACCTGGCTGACTTTGTTACAATCACTACCATTTCAATATTGGTAAAACCTGAGGATATTGCCTCAGGCAATGTTTGCAGGTACACACAAGCTAGCAAGGGTTACTGGACTCTGATCAGTGTTAGGAACTCCGACTGATTCTATCCCTCTATAACTCAGAACAATTGTACTCACCAAACTTCAGCAGATAATAACAACCAAGGATTGAAATTGGTTTTTTTTAAATCCCCAGTGCATGCAATGATATTCGCTCATAAAACAAAATTACATTCAAGACTACCAGAAAATGTACATTTCTGATCCACTAATTGTCAGAAATTAAAAGACAATGTTGGAGATTTTTAGTGTTGCAGTTGTGACAACGAACAAATTCTTTATTGAGCAAACTAATGCAACTGGAAGTCTGTAACAATAAACAACTGGGTATGGGAACACTCCTTACATATCTTACAATTAGCACATCATCAGGCTATCACAGGGACAGCAATCGTCGCCTGACACTGTCATTCCTTCACTTGAAACAGAGGACTAGTGAACAGAATATGTCCTGATGAAAACTCTGAGGAATTTTTAACGAAACTAATATTCTAATTAAACTGCAAAAATGAATTGGAATACATATTAAGCTTGAGAATGCCTTAGACAATAAAACTGATAAACTGCGGGATTCTGGAACTTTTTTTTTCCTTGCCAATGTTCTAAGAAGAATATTTATGACCGAAGAAAAACTGAACCGTATTTTCAGTTGGGGATGGGGGAGGAGGAAGAGGACTGGTAAAGTGACAGGGGGAAGAGGGGAGAATGGCAATTCCCTGCTACCATGGCACACTGACACCAGCAGTAAAATTGACAACTCCTGAGCCCCAATGGGAAGCCAGGTGAGCCCTTTAAGTAACCAATTAAAGGCCATCTCCTACCTCTCTGGTATTTTGTGGCCCCTTTCAATAAGGTTAGGTGCCACATTAACACACCGCCAGATGGAATTGGCGGACTCTCAGTGGATTATGAGGGTGTTGGCGGCAGGGGCGGTTTAGTGCTCCTTTTTGGGCACGTTATAACTGAGGGAGCTGTCACCCAGGGATTCACTACTGGTCACGGTCGGACCACCTCCTGCTTTCAGACCCAGTCGTAGCATTCCAATGTTACACAATACTCAGCCCACTATTTCTGAATTGTAAATTTTCACAGGAAGCTTCACATCAATCAAAATATTCTGAATTTAGAAAAAAAAACTTCAGTTTTTTTCACTTCTGTTTTGGAGAGCGGTTTTGTGGAGGAATATTGTAATGTAAAAATATTGCCTTAGAATACCTGCTTTTCTATTGCAACTGCACGAGAAGCAGATTTCCTGGAGGCAAGTCATATCAGTATTTGAAACTTAGCTGCCTCATGTCTTTGAATTCTTAAACATGTGAAAAAACTCGCATGTGCTTAGTAAAGATAACAAGGTGT
This sequence comes from Ginglymostoma cirratum, assembly GCA_024137785.1. Lineage (NCBI taxonomy): Eukaryota > Metazoa > Chordata > Chondrichthyes > Orectolobiformes > Ginglymostomatidae > Ginglymostoma > Ginglymostoma cirratum. The sequence continues at coordinate 6,383,094 of JAHRHZ010000066.1, forward strand.
GGGGCTGGATGAACACAGCAGGCCAAGCAGCACCATAGGAGCAGGAAAGCTTGACGTTTCGGGCCTAGACCCTTCATCAGAAATGGGGGAGGGGAAGAGGGTTCTGAAATAAATAGGGAGAGAGGGGGAGGCAGATAGAAGATGGATAGAGGAGAGGATAGGTGGAGAGGAGGCAGACAAGTCAAAGAGGCGGGGATGGAGCCAGTAAAGGTGAGTGTAGGTGGGGGGGTAGGGAGGAGGTAGGGCAGTTCAGGGAGGATGGACAGGTCAAGGGGGCGGGATGAGGTTAGTAGATAGGATATGGGGTGGGGCTTGAGGTGGGAGGAGGGGATAGGTGGGAGGCAGGACAGGTTAGGGAGGCAGGGACAAGCTGGGCTGGTTTTGGGATGCGGTTGGGGGAAGGGAGATTTTGAAGCTTGTGAAATCCACATTGATACCATTGGGCTGCAGGATTCCCAGGCTGAATATGATTTGCTGTTCCTGCAGCCTTCGGGTGGCATCATTGTGGCATTGCAGGAGGCCCAGGATGGACATGTCATCTGAGGAATGGGAGGGGGAGTTGAAATGGTTTGCGACTGGGAGGTGCAGTTGTTTGTTGCGAACTGAGTGCAGGTGTTCTGCAAAGCGATCCCCAAGCCTCCGCTTGGTTTCCCCGATGTAGAGGAGGCCACAACGGGTACAGCGGATGCAGTATACCACATTGGCAGATGTGCAGGTGAACATCTGCTTGATGTGGAAAGTCTTCTTGGGGCCTGGGATTGGGGTGAGGGAGGAGGTGTGGGGGCAGGTGTAGCACTTCCTGCAGTTGCAGGGAAAAGTGCCGGGTGTGGTGGAGCTGGAGGGGAGTGTGGAGCGGACAAGGGAGTCGCGGAGAGAGTGGTCCCTCCGGAAAGCAGACAAGGGTGGGGAGGGAAAAATGTCTTTGGTGGTGGGGTCGGATTGCAGATGGCGGAAGTGTCAAAGGATGATGCATTGGATCCGGAGGTTGGTGGGGTGGTAAGTGAGGACAAGGGGAATTCTTTTTTGGTTGTTATTGTGCGAACGGGGTGTGAGGGATGAGTTGCGGGAAATGCGGGAGACACGGTCGAGGGCGTTCTCGACCACTGCGGGGGGGATGTTGCGGTCCTTGAAGAATGAGGACACCTGAGATATATGGGAGTCGAATGCCTCATCCTGGGAGCAGATGCGGCGGAGGCGAAGGAATTGGGAATAGGGGATGGCATTTTTGCAGGAAGGTGGGTGGGAGGAGGTGTGTTCTCGGTAGCTATTGGAGTCGGTGGGCTTGAAATGGATATCGGTTTCTAGGTGGTTACCCGAGATGGAGACAGAGAGGTCCAGGAAGGAGAGAGAGGTGTTAGAGCCCCTCCCATTCCTCAGACGACATGTCCATCCTGGGCCTCCTGCAATGTCACAGTGATGCCACCTGAAGGCTGCAGGAACAGCAAATCATATTCAGCCTGGGAACCCTGCAGCCCAATGGTAACAAAGTGGATTTCACAAGCTTCAAAATGTCCCCTTCCCCAACTGCATCCCAAAACCAGCCCAGCTCGTCCCCGCCTCCCCAACCTGTTCTTCCTCTCACCTATCCCCTCCTCCCACCTCAAGCCCCACCCCCATCTCCTATCTACTAACATCATCCCGCCCCCTTGACCTGTCCATCCTCCCTGGACTGACCTACCTCCTCCCTACCCCCCCACCTACACTCACCTTTACTGGCTCCATCCCCGCCTCTTTGACGTGTCTGCCTCCTCTCCACCTATCCTCTCTTCTATCCATCTTCTATCTGCCTCCCCCTCTCTCCCTATTTATTTCAGAACCCTCTTCCCCTCCCCCATTTCTGATGAAGGGTCTAGGCCCAAAATGTCAAGCTTTCCTGCTCCTATGATGCTGCTTGGCCTGCTGTGTTCATCCAGCTCCACACCTTGTTATCTCGGATTCTCCAGCATCTGCAGTACCTATTATCTCTGCATGTGCTTAGTAGATACTTTGTCGTACTTAAAACCAAAACGATTTACCCACAACCCATGTATCAACAGAAGTTGTCCCTTGAAAAATTGAGCAATTCTAGCCTATTCTGGCTGCCTCAGTCATCTCCAATGGTTTGTCTATGTCCCAGGAAAGCATAAGAGTTGTAGTATCTGCCTCTTTCCTCCTCTCTTGCCATTAATCTCAGGAACCCCAAGCATACATTTCACATGAAATAGGATTAGCTTGTATTTCTTTCACCAAAACCTATTGCATTTGCTGTTTCCGATGCAGTTTTCTACATCACCCACAGATTGGGTGACTGCTTTGTGGAACGCCTTCACTCCGCTCTCTAGTCATTTTAATTCTCTACCTACTCCAATTTTGACTTCTTTTTCTTTGGCCTTCTACATTATTCCAATGTAAGCTTGAGGAACAACATCTGATCTTTTAACTAGTTGTTTCACAACTTTCCAAAGACAGCACTGAGTTCAGCACTTTCCAATGGTAACCTCAATGCTCATTTTCCAGAGAGCAGCTGATGATGATTCTACTCAGTTCTCCTAGGATCTACCGTTATTTTTATCATCTGGTCCACTACGGTCTCCTTTTGGCTTGCCACATAACTTGTTTTTTTAAAATCATTTAAACTCTCCTGCCTTTCCGTTTGTTGCATTCTCTTCCCCTCCTTCTCTGTCCATGTACTTGTTTAAAACTTGTTAAATTTCTAGCCATTTCTAGTTCTAACAGGCAGACAGTCATCTGCAGTATTAATTCTATTTTTTTGCCTACTGAGGCTGTCTGATTTACTGTATTTATCTCCCCTCTATTCCTTTATCCCTTTTTTTTTTAAATTTAGTTTCCCATTAAAGGCATCAATATTGATCCTCTCAACTGTTCCCTGCAGTAGTGAGTTCTACTTTCTTTACAGGCTTTCACACAAATCAATACCTTCTTGATTCATGGCACCCCTTGGCACTGTGTTTCCAAATTTCACACAGTAAGCTTGGTCACTGAGGCAAATGACTGGCACACAAAAACTGCAGAATCAACTGTTCACATAAGTTGATGGAGGTAACATTCTGTTTAGATACATTGGTGCTGGGTGGGGAGTTCAGGGCATAGGCCAGAATTATGAATTATGGTTTGCAGGGACATCAATATTGAGCAGTGCGCCAACCAATTTGCATCTACTGGGTTTCTAATCAGTTACTGCCAACCTGACAATTATCCTGCGCCACTGGAAGAAGTGGGCAGAAAAACTGGGAAACTAAATAAATATTCATACTGAAGGTTTTCCAATTATTCACCTGCTAAGTCACACAATAAATAAGTCATTATTTCCATCCAGCCTCTGTCTATCATTCAGGCTGAAAGGGCAATTTCTATTACACATGGACTGTCCTCCTTACAGCAGTAATGATCAAATATTTGGGCTGAATTGAAGTTTAATTTTATTTCCATGATTGCTTGCTTTTTGAACAAAGAGGTACAATTTATAAACGTACGTTTAGATAACAACATGTCAGACAAATGCTTTGTTTACAACATGTTAGCACATTATAGGTAACGCAAGCATTACAGATGGTTTATCCTACGGTCGGTCAGGGATTTAAAAGCAATGAAAAAGAAAGTTTTCCTGACTAAGCTCAGTAATAGTTTTTAGCAGTGAATAGCTCATGGAGAATTTACACAACTTATTGTTAAAGGAACCCATTTTTAACTTCAAATATTATGATGCCTGTTATTTCTTTTACAGCCCCTTCCTAAATCTGAAATTTTAACAAAACCCTGCTCTGGCTTAGTGCACAGATTGCTTTTGGTACTAGGATCTTGTAACAAAGGCATTCCTTAGAATTCCAATAAAACAGCCAAGTCTCATCTTTCAAAACCTGGATGCTCAACTTCAACCCAAAAGGTTACAATTTTCAATCTTAAGCCTATCCACTCATCATGGCCAAATGATTAATTTTCTAGTTCCTGGTTGTGTATCTGGCCTATTAAGATGCCTGGACTCGATCAATATGAGGAGTAGCAAACATTTCTGAAAGAACCCTGTCTTGAGTCTATCCAATTAAAAAATGGACAATTGGATAGATTGCCCTATTTTGAACTGTACGGGATAGGACAGAATTTGCTACATTCAGGAGTTAGGAGAGAAAACATTGCCCCTTAGAACTCTTCCATTTGATTCAATTCTCTTCACAGACAGCTCTAAAATCCCATGAGAGGCAATTGCCAATCCTCTTGCTCCACCATACGATGCCTCATACTAGAATATATTGGAAGGTGAGTGAAATAAAGCAGAAAACAAATCAAAAAACAAAGGTTCATTGAAACTCATTGGATTTCATTTGTAATTCTATAGTCAGTAATCATAGTACCATAATTTTTTGCTTTAAAAATGCAGAATTCAAAAGTACCTTAAGAAAAAAAACCAAAGGCCAAATAGAAAGATTATGTTACAGATTATCAAATGAGGATACTTTGTTTCAGTCAACATGCTGGCAGTGGAAGTGCTTGGATGTACAACAGATGCTGGCCCCAATTACTTTCCCAGTGTGTGTTTAGAATATATTTGTAATTGGTAGATTTTTTGCAATATGATTGCAGGAAATCATTTGCAATGTAAAGATGCGTAATTTATGCAGCACCATATTTTGTTTCCTGGATGGTAGGTCTCCCTATTTGCTCATTGGCAATTTTATCACATACTTCAATAGACCAGCTGCTTCGAGCTACTGGCCCCAATTTAACAAAAGAGAGGAGTTTGCTTCATGGTTAAACATGCTTGTTGGAAAACTGGAAATTGAGTCAAACTGAGATACTCCTTCTTACAATTCCTATTTATCTACTGCATTTTATCCTACCCCTTGCTGTATGAAGTAACATTTAAACGGTCTGATCAAAGGTATAATTTATGAATCGGATGCCGTTTTTACTGTTGGTCTCTTTGGGGGTTCTCATACTAATAGACAAGTCAGGTGTGTATATGCAATTCTGCCAAAAATATCTGCAGTTAGCCAACAATTATGTTGAGCATCTGCATTGATATAGATCCTTATGGCCTTATATTAGTAGTAAATTACATTTTGAAGTTATTTCAATTCAAAAAACAAACATGTGCATTTATATAGCAGCTTTAACCATAATAGAACACTTCAAGTAGTTCACAGGAGCAATATGAAGCCAAATTTAGCAACGAGTCACAGAAGGACAATATTAGGGCAGATGGAGAATTAAGGTAGTTACTAAGTATCTTGAAGGAGAAGGGAATAGAGACACAAGTTTAAGAGAGGGGATTCCAGAGTGTGAAGAGTTGGTAGCTGAAGATCTGACAAGCAATGGTGGACTGATTAAAACTAGTGAAGTTCTAAGGGTAGAATTAGGAGCATCTCAAAGGATTGTAGTTCTGGAGAAGGGAGGAATGAAACATTGGAGCAATATTAAAATAAGGATGAGATTTTTACAATTAAGCCAATGCAGGTCATCAAGCAGGGGAATGATACATCAGAACTAGGAGCAGAAGTAGGCAATTCAGGCTCTCAAACCTGCTCTGCTATTTACTACGATCATGGCTGATTGCACCTTGGCTCAACTCCACTTTCCTGCCCATTTTCCAAAACCCTTCAACCTGTTACTAACTAAAAATCTGTCTAGCTTCTCCTTAAACCTACTCAACATCCCAGCATCTACCACACTCTGGGGTAATGAATTCCACAGATTCACAATCATTTGAGAGAAGTAATTTCTGCTTGTCTCTCTTCTATATCTGCTATTTCTTCTCTTAAAACTACAACCCATTGTTCTAGATTGCCCTAGTCAGTAGAGTTCTGGATTATAGAAGGTTAGAGGCCAACCAAGAATGCTTTGGAACTATAATGTCTAGAGGTAACAAAGGCACTGATGGAAGTTATAGCAAGATATGCTCAGAGTCCACCTTACAAGCAATAAAGGTTTTATGATGATGCAAATGGGGTGGAGGGGCTTCAGTTTTTCCACTAATAGCCAATAGTACTGGATGCCAGATGAGCAGCATAAGAGCATGTCAGTGGAGGTGACGGTCATGTAGAGCTGCGTGTGGAAGATGATATTAAGAGGTGGCAGGTAGCTGAGCACCATCTCACCAGGAAGTCAAGTACTGATCCCTGGGAACATCCAGATCAGAAGTTCATAGAACAATTTTGACAGAGTTCGTTGGAGCAGCACTTTTTCAAGCACTTTTTAACCCCAGACATCTGGGGTTATACTCAACATAGAATTGTCTAACGTGACAAGGTTAATGAAACAATCTCAGAATAAAGATATCCCTTGATAGTAGCAACCATAATAAGATTGAATTTCACAGCCAGTTTGAAAAGCAAAAGAGTAGATCAAAGACTAGCATTTTAAACTTAAATAAGGACAATTATGTGAGCATGAAAGCTGAGTGAGCTGAAGTCAACTGGGGATACTAGGCAAGGGAATAGATCAAGAGAAGCAGTGTCAGATAATTAAGGGGATATTTCAGAATATGCAGAATAAGCACACTCTTACTTAAAAGAACTTTTTTAAGGGGAGGACCAAGCATCTGCGGTTAACTAAAAAAGTTAAGGAAAGCATTAAACTTAAGAAAAAAAAACAAATAATTGGGTAAAGACAAGTGGCAGGTCTGATAACTGTACAGAATATGAAGTGGATGCCTGGGTACTTTTCCCCCAAAACTAACAAAATTTGGGAAGTTTCCATCAGATTGTAAAGTAGAAAATATAACTTCGCTATTGAAGAAGTAAAGGCGGCAAAATAGGGAAACTAAAGGTTTGTCATCTGTCTCAGGAAATGTATTGGACTTGATCATTAAGGAGGGTACAACTGGGCATATGGGAAAATACAAGGTAACCAGAAAGAATAAAAACTGAAAGAACTGTGTGGATGCTGTGAATCAGGAACAAAAACAAAGTTGCTGGAAAACAAGGAAGAATTGTTGTCAAGAGGAAATCATGGCTAACCAATTTGCTGGAGTTCTTGGATGGAGTAACTTGCACTATGGATAAAATATAGATATATTGTTCTTGGATTCCAGAAGGCATTTGACAAGGTGCCACATCAAAGGTTATTGCAGAAAGTAGGAGCTCATGGTGCAGGGGATGAAGTATTATCAAAGATAGAAGGTTGTCTGGTTGACAAATGGAGTTCTAGAGGGGTTTGTGCTGGGTCCTCAGCTTTTTGAATTTATATAAATGAGCTAGATGACAAAGCTAAGTGAAGGTAGATTTGCAGATGAACAAAGATAGGTAGAAAAGGTTGTTGTGAAGAGGATGTAAGGAGGTTGCAGATGGATTTCGATACATACAGTGAGTGGATAAAAATCTGGCAGAAGGAGTGTAATGTGGGAACGTGGAGTTATTTACGTTATGATTGGCAGAAAGGACAAAAAAATCAGAGTATTATTTAAATGAAGAATAACTGCAGAACTCAGTGACACAGGGATATGTGTGTGTTCGACTGCACCAGTCATAAAACGATTAGAATGCAGGTACAGCAATTGATTAATAAGGCTAAAGGGATACTATTCTTTATCACGAGAGGGATTGAGCGTAAAAGTAAGGATATTATGCTTCAATTATAAAGGGTATTAGTGGACCCACATCTCAAATGCTACATGCAGTTTTGGTCTCGTTATTTAAGGAAGGATGGGAGAAATGTGAGAGGTGACCTGATTGAAGTATACAAAACCCTTAATGTTCTTGACAAGGTGCATATGGAAAAGATGTTTCCATTGTGGTTGTCTAGAACTAGGGGGCATCGAATTAAAATCGGGTGTCATCCTTTTCAGAAAGAGATAAGAAATTCTTTCATGAGCAAGTTGCACACTTTGGAAATCTGACCCAGATGGCAATGGAGGTGGAGTGAATAAAACCAAGGTGGGTAGATTCTAGTCAGTTAAGGGAAATAACATTGTTGGGGTTGGAGCCTAGACACCTTAAGGCATGGCCATCACTGGTAGAGTATCAGATCACAGAACTGCTAGAATAGGAGGAATGCAGAGATCTTAGAAACCTCCAAGTCTGGAGAAGATAATAGAGTAAGAAGGGTGAGGCCAAAGAGTGAATTGAACACCATGATGAGAGTTTTAAGTTTGAGACGTTGCTGAACTGGGGAGCCAATGCAGGTGGCAGCACAGAGGTGGGAGGTGATCAGAATCTGACATGATTACATTCCTCCACACTTTGATTTATTTCTAGATTTTACACAGACGTCACTGCATTGCAAAGACAGATTGCTGATCTTAAAACTATATTGTTGATTCAAACAAAAACATGGTCTACTCATATTTTCTGTTTCTTGACACATAGCACAGCTATTAAATTATAAAATCTGAACCAATTTATTCCTGAAAAAATACCAAATATGACAGTAAACTGAAATACCACAGACATTTTCCAAAAACTATTTATTGAGACAAATTCCTTTCATATTAAATAGATATGCTATCGTAGATAAAGATAGCCAAGAAAAATAATATTTCGTAATTAGTAATTTAAAAGGCTTTCTTTTGCCTGGTGTGAACATTTTTGACCTGAACTTCAAAAAATCATGTTAAAGACATGAGAGCAATATATTTCAAAAACTGTCACAACAGTTTTAAGCTTATGTGGGCTCAGTCAAAAACACAGGAAGTCAGAATAGTCAAAATGGCATAAACTTAAATCATATAATTTTACAGTCAAGGAGGATGCCATTCGACCCATCGTGTCTGTACCGGCTCCTGGAAGATCTACCCAGCTAGTGCCATTCTCCAGCCTTATCTCTGTAGCCCTCTAAATTCATCACTTTCTAACATATACCCAACTCTCTTTTGAAACATTCTATTGAATCATTCTCCTAGGCAGTACATTCCAAATCCTAACAACCCTGAGAGTAAAGAAGTTTATTTTTATCTCACTCCTAGCTCCCTTGTTTATAAACTTGAAATCAACACCCCTAGATACTGACATACCAACTAGTGAAAATAGAATATCCATCTTCATCTTCTAAAAATTGTTTCTAGTTTTGAATGCTCCAATAAGGTCACCTCTTAATCTTCTCTGATCCAAAGAGAATAAGTCCAATTTCTTTAATCTTCCCTGGTATCATTCTAGTAAAACACTGTTACACTCTTTCCAGGACTTTAACATCCTTTCTTAAATAAAGTGCCCACAACTGAACATAATACTCCAAATGTGGTCTGACTAATGGTTTGTACAGATGTGGCATCACTTTCTTCCATTTACACTCTATGGCTCTATTTATAAATCCAAGGATCCTATAAGCCTTCTTCACAACTGTTTCAACTTGCCTGGCTACCTTCACAGAATTGTGTATTTGAACTGTGAAGTCGCTCTGCTCCTGAGCTCCCCTCAAAGTTGTGCCATTGAGCTTGTATTTTTCTTCTTCCAAAATGCGTTACCTCACATTTCTCTGCATTGAAATTCATCTGCCACGTGTCTGCCCATTCCGGCAACTTGTCAATGTCCCTTTGAAGTCACTCAACATTATCCTCACAATTCACTATTCTCCCTCGTTTAGAAACATCTGCAGATTTAGACAACAACACAAACCTCCAAATCATTTATATAAATCAGAAAAAACAAGGGTCCCAACAGCGATCCCTGGGGAATACCACTTTCAATTTGACTCCAGTCTGAGAAATGCCTATATGTACTACCTTCAGTTTCCTATGTTTTAGTTAACTTGTCATCCACGCTGCCCATCAATCCCAAACATTTCTAATTTGCTAACAAACCCATCATGTGGCATTGTATCAAATGCTTTCTGAAAGACCAATCATACAACTTTTGTAGCACTACTCTCATCCACCTTGTGACCACGTCACCTCGTGAAGGACCTCAAATAAATTTGTCAGACATGACCTGCCCTTGACAAAGTCATTTTGACTGTCTAGTATCAACTCATTTTTCTCAAAGTGCATATTATCTTATCCCATATTATGGCATCCATCCATTTTCCCACTGTTGATATCAAGCTGACAGGTCTCTGTTTTCCTGCATTATCCTTTGGCCCTTTCTTAAATAAGAATATCACGTCCCCATTCCTCCAGCCCCTGGCACTAATCCTGCGCGCAGGGAGGCCTGGAAAATTTCTGTGAATTTCTAAATATTCTACTAAAAAAGTGGAATTTATGATGTTTGTTGGGTCGATTAATCAAAACTGTCAATGGAACTGGAAATAAAAAAAATCTATGAAATAACATTTCACAATAATTTTAACTCTAGCTCAGGAATGCCTACAAAATAAAAATACAATTCACCGAGTAAAACAGCATTGCCAGCACACTCTGAACTCATGGGAAAAACTTTCATTACTCTATTATGCCTAAGGCATCCGCAGATAGTAGGGCTTTCACTTTCAGCAAAGAACAGCAACTTTTAGTAATAAACGTGACATTCTACATGTATCCTCATACATAGCTTTTCTTTACATTTTCTTTTGATGTGGCCACTCACGTCTGCCAATGTGCTGGGCTTGCTGCAGTGACCACTATAATACACTCCCTCCATACTGAGGACAGACACACGTGTGTGTTAGCAATTTCAGTTCCTCTTTGTAATGGAACATTGGGTTATCAGTAAATGGCCATACTTTACAGGCTAACCATTAAATGATATTTCTTTTTAAACAGGTTCTGGAAGAGGCAACAAAAACAAAAGTTTATCAAAAGTGGCCATGCATTTAGCAGAGGTTATTCCTTTCCGGTTGTTAGTTATCTGTGACTCCGGTAAATACAACTGGCACCAACTGGCAAAGGTCTATCACATCTTCTCACATACAAGAACACTGGCCTAGAAATTTGATTCACAGCATATGTTTTTTGGGCAAGAAATAAAGGTGAAGAATGCATATACTAATTGGGGGTTGGAGGTGACTAAAAGGTACCATGTTTACAACCTGTAGCACTAAAAGCTACAATGACTGAGCAGTCATTGGCTCTTTGCCTACTCCAATCCCTTTGTAAAGGTGGATCATGACATTCAGCCGTTAAAGCAGTGATCCCTAAAGAGATGCCTAGAGGCTGGCACAAGGAAGGTGAGCAGACAATTTAATACATGGCTGAACGTTCAGAAATTCTCCTTCTGGCTCTATATTCCCACTCCCATCCTGTTCACCTCACCATCCGCAGACTTAACTGTTAATATCAGCTGGCCAACTCACCTCTCCCCCCAACGGCCAACAAGTTGGCCTTCATACTCACAGTTTGCCAGGGATTTGTAAATGAGGAAGGCCAAGTAATATCCCATAACTCAGCCACTTTCAGTCCAAATTTTTACGCAATCTAATTTCTAGGCCTTTGTTGTAATTTATCCAAATGGACATGGTATTGCTTCTATTAGCAGCTACAAGATGTATTCACTGTAGCAGGAAGGGGCAATAACTCTTACCTTCTTGTGCCAAAGCTTTGGTACCTTTCCTCAAAAAAGCATGCAGTGAAAGAAAATGAGCAGATGAAAAACAAAAATAAGTATGAGACAGAAAAGGTGTATCACTAATGGAACGATGTACTGAATCTATGATTTCATATGCATAGCTGTTATCCTTTATCTATATATTGACAAAGGTACACTCAGTATAAAATTGACTGGTCTTTAAAAAAAGCAAAGAACCAAAATAATTTATCATTTTCTCTTTGATTAATAATATTTGATATCTGACTGGTTCATAATGGTAAAAGTTTGCAATTCAGGTTTTCAGAGAAAACGTTTGTACTGTGTTAACTTACAGTTTCAAGGTGGACTGGACAACCCTTGAGTGGGGACTAGATTTGATGTCTTATTCATGGTGTAGGCCAAGAAGACTAGAAAGGACTTTGCTTCCTGGGCCAGTGGATTGGACAAAATGAAAAAACATGGATTTGTATTGGCTCTTTTCACAATTCAAAGCACTTTACAGGCAATGCTATAATTTTGAACCGTAGTCAATCTTGTAACTTGGGCAATGCAGCAGCAACTTTCTGTTTCTGGGGGCTTAAGGGCAATGTAATACAGGAGCTGATAGCTGATTTTGGTGTTCTTCTTTAAGATAAGCATTTGCTGCGACATAGGGAGAACTCTCTTATCCAATGCCATGGGATCTTTGATACCAATTTGAAGCAGCTCTAAATACCTCAATTGAAAGAAGGCACTGCCAACAGTGTGTGAACTACCAAAGCAGTTTATGCCATAATGTTCAGGCTTACACTGAAAACTGGCACTAATATTCATGCCAGACAGGTGCCAGGCAATGACCATCTTCATAGACAGATGGCTGTCTTGGTATTCAATGGCATTATTTAACATAAATATAAGAGGTCCACTTGATCAGTACCCAATCCATTACCTCAAATATTTAGTCAAGGAAAGGAAGAAACAGAATTGTGAATGATTTGGGGGGGCATCAAGAGAGGCACTAATCCTCCTCATGAAACTAAACCCCTCCACCCCACCACCAATTGTGCTCCATTGCCAAAGCCCTCCCTCAGATTCTCTCCTCTCCAAGCAGCTAACCCGTCCGGTTACAGTGACCAGGTGGGTTCTGCACAGGAACTGCCGGGTTTTTGATCCAGGGGACCTCCTCCCCAAATCTACCACCACCAATCAGCATATTGCTCCATCCACAGCTAGTTGCCTGATGGAATGACAATGAGACTCTCAGAAAAAGTGGCCAGCTCTCAGATCACATCCTTTGGGGCAGGTTCCATCCGGCCCACCCCACTCCCATAGTCAAGCAAAAGTACATGCCAAAAACAATCTCAAAAACACACTATGGGTTGGAAGTCAAAATGGTGTGAAAATGGTATAACTAAAATAAAATTATTAGTATAGGAAGACAAAATTCTTCCAGCCTTTGAAGAGTCTTAAAAAGGCACTTCCATTAGTAAATAGCCTTTGCTGAAGGTGAATTATGATATTATAGGCTACAGAATTTTAATAACTGTTCATGGATTGGATGAATCACAAGGATAAACTGTTATACTCAAAAGCAGCAGCAATAACTCTGTGTGGAACAAACTATTAAAGGACAACGACAAACTTATACAGGAATTGAAAGCAATTAGCCATGTCTGGGAGTGGAGGCATAGACAACTGTTTTGACTCCTGCTTGGCAAGTTTTATTGCTGCGAGGACAACTGATTGCCCTGGAGAAGAATTTAAAGGGTTAATCACAGGAAAACTGTCTCTTTTAACTCAGTCAATGCCATATGTAACAAGAAATATAGAAATTACTTCTGATAGAATCCCTACAGTGTGGAAACAGGCCCTTCGGCCCAACAAGTCCACACTGACCCTTGGAGCATCCCACCCGGATCCATTCCCCTATAACTCACTTAATCAACATACCCCTGGACACTATGGGCAATTTAGCATGGCCAATCCACCTACCGTCCACATCTTTGGACTGTAGGAGGAAACCGGAGCACTCGAAGGAACCCCACGCAGATGCGCGGAGAATGTGCAAACTCCACGCAGACAGTCACCTGAGGGTGGAATCGAACCCGGGTCCCTGGCGCTGTGAGGCAGCAGTGCTAACCACTGAGCCACCATGCCGCCCCAAGGAAGCCAGCTGCAGTCTTGCAGTAAGTTGAATGAAAAGGACACTAAAGAAATCATCAATATCACCTCAGAGACTAATGACAAAACTCTATATAAGAATCCAACATCAGAACAACTCAACAGCAGAACATCAAAGAACAACAGTTCAGAAGACCAAACTCTGAAAACTTCCAGAGACAGATCACTATTGGTTGAAGCCTTGGTCAGATGTCACCAGTAATCAGGCAATAGCTAAGCTGAGTCACAGGCTTATACTTGCTTACTTGAGAGGTCTTATTTTTCATTGCAACATGCAATAAAAGTTGAATTATTGGTTCAGTCATCCTCCGACACTTCCGCCATCTGCAATCAGACCCCACCACCAAAGACATTTTTCCCTCCCCACCCTTGTCTGCTTTCCTGAGGGAACACTCCCTCCGCGACTCCCTTGTCCGCTCCACACTCCCCTCCAGCCCCACCACACCCGGCACTTTTCCCTGCAACCGCAGGAAGTGCTACACCTGCCCCCACACCTCCTCCCTCACCCCAATCCCAGGCCCCAAGAAGACTTTCCACATCAGGCAGATGTTCACCTGCACATCTGCTAATGTGGTACACTGCATCCGCTGTACCCGTTGTGGCCTCCTCTACATCGGGGAAACCAAGTGGAGGCTTGGGGACCGCTTTGCAGAACACCTGCGCTCAGTTCGCAACAAACAACTGCACCTCCCAGTCGCAAACCATTTCAACTCCCCCTCCCAGTCCTCAGACGACATGTCCATCCTTGGCCTCCTGCAATGCCACAGTGATGCCACCCGAAGGCTGCAGGAACAGCAAATCATATTCAGCCTGGGAACCCTGCAGCCCAATGGTATCAATGTGGATTTCACAAGCTTCAAAATCTCCCCTCGCCCAACCACATCCCAAAACCAGCTCAGCTCGTCCCCGCCTCCCTAACCTGTTCTTCCTCTCACCTATCTCCTCCTCCCACTTCAAGCCCCACCCCCATCTCCTATCTACTAACATCATCCCGCCCCCTTGACCTGTCCATCCTCCCTGGACTGACCTATGTCCTCCCTACGAACCCCCCCCCACCTACACTCACCTTTACTGGCTCCATCCCCGCCCCTTTGACTTGTCTGCCTCCTCTCCACCTGTCCTCTCCTCTATCCATCTTCTATCCGCCTCCCCCTCTCTCCCTATTTATTTCAGAACCCTCTTCCCCTCCCCCATTTCTGATGAAAGGTCTAGGCCCGAAACGTCAAGCTTTCCTGCTCCTATGATGCTGCTTGGCCTGCTGTGTTCATCCAGCTCCACACTTTGTTATTGGTTCAGTATTTGATTATCTGTGAGATTTCTTAATAAGTAGCCGAATTAAAGGTAACCTGTGGCGATTTACCCACAACAGCAGGGACTGGAAAGCAGATTCGAGAAACAAGCCAAGCAAATCCGTGTCGAAATGCCTGCTCAATGACTGCCAAAGGCAATGCAGAGCTGCATGAATTGCTGGTGAGACCAGTTTCTGCTGTGCTACTCCATCATACCATCTGTCAGCCTGTCTGCAAAGGGATGCAGTGAGGGTTCGAGTTACACTGACCATGCCTCTGCAAATCCCAGCCTAGGTTACATAAGAGTTACAAATGGCTTTTGAAACAGATGGTAGAATTATACATCAACCTTTCTATTAACCCAATCCCTGAGGAAGGCAGGTCTCCACAGTCCAAGCCAACTTGATATTTTAAGACTTACAGAAGCAGAAGGAAGGCAGTGGTGTGAGGGGCGGATAGTGCAGCCAACTCAGGTAATCTGCACCTGTTCTTCTCATCCAGTGACATATAAAACATGACGTGTGGCTGCCTCTGAAGAAACGTTCAGCATAGCAAGCTTTTACCCATCTCACTGATCCCAGCTGGTCTACTAGTCTCTACAAGCACAGCAGATACTGAAGTGGCACCAATCCAATGTTAAAAAGACAGTGTGACCTGTCTGACATTTCCATCATAGGTTCTCCTTTTGCTATTAGAACAAATCAAAGAGAAAGTAACTGATGCCAGTAATTACTGGGAGAAAGGAAATTGTACTTAAGAACAACTGGCATATCAACTTACTGCCACCAGAACTGGAAAACAAAATCAACAGAGAAAGACCTAAAACACTTAAAATCTGTGCTCATGAAATGACTGCCCAACCATCTGTAAATCTGAGTTCCAACTCAGCTGCGCCAGACCCAGATCCTGGAATTCTGTGAAGTATTGACTAATTCTACCATAATCCGGTAAACCAGTGTGAACTCACTGTGCTACACACCCTGGGGATTTTGCTGGTCTGTCATCAGAGTTACTGTTAGAGATGAGTGGACGTACACAGAAAATGTTTTTAAATATCTATTCACCCAATGTGAGCATCATGGGCAAGGCCAGTACTTGTTGCCCATTGCTAATTGCAATTGGTGCCTTCTTCCAAATGGGTTCATGTGTTGCAGGCATACCCAAGGTGCTGTACAGTCAGACATTCCAGCATTTTGACCCACTGGTGATGAAGGATTGGCCATATAGTTCCAAGTCAAGGTGCTGTATGGCTGGAAGGGAAATTTGCAGTTACTGATGTTCCCACGCATTTCCACTCTTGTGCAGTTGCACAGTGAATGTCATTGGTTTGGAAGATACTATGAAGAGGACACAGTACGTCTTTTAGATGCTACGTTCTGCAGCCACACAGCACCAGTGGTGGAGGCAGTAAATGTTTAAGGTGGCGCATGGGGTGCTAAACAATTGGATGACTTTACTCTGAATGTGAAAAAGCTTCTTGCTGGACTGCCCATATGCAGGCTGAAGATGACTGGGCCTAGAATTCTACCTTGAGCAATTCCTCTAGCGATGTCCTTGGGCTCAGATGATCAGCCTCCAGCAACTACAGCCATTATCTTTCATGCAAAATATGATGTGAACCAGAGAAGACTGTCACCACCCCACAACTACATCATCTTCAATTTTACCAAGAGTTTTTCATGTTATACTCAGTCAAACGCTGCCTTGATGTAAAGCAAAATCACTCCCACCTCATCTCTGGAATTCAGCTCGGACTATCTTTCAAGCAAGTCTGCAAAGAGGAGGTGGCATAATCCAAATGACCATTGATATAGAGAGGTTATTGCTGAGGGCATGCCACCTAATTCCTGTTGATGACTCCTTCCATTTTTTTTTCCTGATGATTGAGGACAAACTGCTGGAATGATAATTGACAGGTTTGGATTTGTGCTTATGCTTGTTGGCGGACATATCCAGGCACTTTTACACATTCTATAGTAGGGGATAGTTGCCAGTTTTAGAACTGTACAGTTAGCTCTAGAGCATAAGTCCTCAGCACTGCAACTAGAATGTTGTCAGACCTTTAATCTTTACTGTACCTAGCTCAGCCATTGCTCAATATCAAATGGCAGAAAACAAATTGGCTGAAGATTGACATGTACGATGCTGGAGACTACAGGAGTTGATTGGGATGGATCTTCCACTTGGCACTTCAAGCAGAAGATGGTTTCAGTAAGCCATTTGTAGAAAATAGGTGATGCTATTTCTGTGGAAAGGTGATTTTAGTAATTTCACAGAAAGATCATATGTGACACCAGGGTCGCGAACAGCCTGGCTCAGCCTCAGACTGTTGCCAGGGTGAGTAATGGAGTAGGTGCTGCTGAATGGTGTTTATTGCTGGCGCCAAATACATTAGTTTTGGCCTTCCACTATTTAATTGGAGGTCATTTCTGCTGATCTAGTACTGGAGGTTAGACAAGCAGCCTCCCATGACATTGATAGTCGAGGGGTAGAAAGAGGTGGCGTTGAGGCTGAACTAGATACCATTAATAAGGACTTTGATTCAACAGATCAATTTGATACAGAAGTTGTTGAGTGTGTGTTCCTTTAAGGTGAACAGAGACTAGTTTATAATCCATGTATCTAGGCAAAAATAAATCTCAACTCTGCACTCAGGAAGACTTACAACATTAGCGTGATAAGCCACATCTTAGCATCATGATACATAGTTATGCTATCCATGCATGCAACTGGCAGTATTTAATACAGGCAACAGGGGCTAGTCTAAATTTAAACAGTAAGAGAAATGAAAAGCATATAAAATGCACCAATGACATCAGAAAAATCCAGTTTAAATAAGAAATCCAATTATGCAACAGCGATTGTGTGATCGGTAGCTTTAAGTATTCACAAAGGAGACATTCAGACTAAGTTTTGTTTGTAAGACTCTGCAGTTTTAGTCATTTTTAAAGCAAATAAAATTTATGAGTCTTTGAGGGCGATGTTCTACAAGTCAAATTTTTCATGGAAGTGAGGTACTTATGCATCAATAAACAGAACAGAGGAGGAGTTTTCATTGAAAGGAATAAAAGTTAAATTTTACTTGTTCATATTCATAGAAACATAGAAGGTAGGAGTGGGATGAGGCCATTTGGCCCTTCGGGCCTGGTCCGTCATTCTTCACGATCATGGCTGATCGTCCAACTCAACAGACTAATCCCAGTTTCTCCCCATAACCTTTGATCCCAATCGCCCCCAAGTGCTATATCTTGTCACCTCTTGAATACCTTCAATGAATTAGCATCAATTACTTCCTGTGGTAATGAATTCCACAGGCTCACCACTCTTTGGGTGAAGAAATGAATCCTCATCTCCATCCTAAATGGTCTACCCCGAATCCTCAGACTGTGACACCTGGTTCTAGATACACCCACCATCGGGAATATCCTCACTGTATCTACCCTTTCTAGTCCTGTTAGAATTTTATAAGCCTCTACTAGATTCCCTTTATTCATCTGAACTCCAGCAAAAACAATCCTAACCTAGTCAATCTCTCCTCAAACCTCAGACCTGCCAATCCCAGAATCAGCCTAGTAAACCTTCGCTGCGCTTCCTCAAGAGCAAGAGCATCCTTCCTCAGAAAAGGAGGCCAAAACTGCACACAATATCCCAGGTGTAGCCTCACCAAGGCCCTGTATAACTGCAACAACACATCCCTACTCCTGTACTCAAAACCTCTCGCAATGAAGGCCAACATACCATTTTCCTTCTTTATCACCTGCTGCACCCGCATGCTTACCTTCAGCGACTGGTACACAAGGACACCCAGGTCCCGCTGCACACTCCCCTCTCCCAATTTACAGCCATTCAGCTAGAAATCTGCCTTCTTGTTTTTACTTCCAAAGTGAATAGCCTCACATTTATCCAAATTATCTGCCATTGATTTGCCCACTCACACAAACTGTCCAGATCATGCTGGAGGATTTCTGCATCCTTGTCACAGTTCACCCTCCCACCCAGTCTGGTATTATCTGCAAACTTTGAGATGTTACATTTTGTTCCCTCTTCCAAATCATTAATAGATATTGTGAATAGCTGGGGTCATAGCACTGATCCCTGTGGTGCCCCACTAGTTACTGGCTGCCAATTTGAAAAGAACCCATTAATCCATACTCTTTGTTTCCTCTCTGCCGACCAGTTTTATATTTGTCTCAATACACTTCTCCTAATCCCATGTGTTTTAATCTTCCACAATAACCTCTTATGCAGGACTTTGTCAAACACTTTCTAAAAGTCCAAATGTACCACATCGACTGGCTCCCCCTTGTCAACTCTATTGGTTACATCTTCATAGAATTCCAACATATTTGTTAAACATGATTTCTCCTTCATAAATCCATGCTGATTATGTCTGATCCCACCACTACTTTCTAAATGCTCTGCTATAAAGTTCTTGATAATAGATTCAAGAATTTTCCCCACCGCAAATGTTAGGCTTACTGGTCTATAATTCCCTGTTTTCTCTCTACCTCCCTTTTTGAATACTGAAGTGACATTAGCTACCCACCAATCTGCAGAGACTGTTCCAGAGTTGATAAAAATCTGAAAGATGACCACCAATGCCTCCACTATTTCTAGAGCCACTTCCTTAGGCACTCTGGGATGCAGATTATCAGGTCCTGGGGATTTATCCACCTTCAATCCTATCAATTTTCCCAGTACCATTTCTCTACTAATATTGACCTCCCTCAATTCTTCCCTCTCACTAAATCTTGCATTCTCCAACATTTCTCATATCTGATTTGTATGCTCTTTTGAAGACAGAACTAAAGTATGTATTCAGTTGCTCAGCCATTTCTTTGCCTCCTATTATATATTCCCCCATTTCTGTCTGTAGGGGACCTACTTTTGTCTTCACCAATCTTTTTCTCTTCACAAACCTATAGAAACTCTTAGTGTCAGTCTTTATGTTCCCTGCAAGCTTACTTTCACACTTGAAACACGGTTTACCCCTGATCAATGGTAATGGAAGAATGGGAGATCTGCAGGACCATGAAATAGCAGATTATGAGTGAACATAATTCACCCCTTGCTGATGGCCCACAGCTTCATATCAATCACCAGTCCTTGGGGGCTAAACAGTGTGGTCTAGACTGGTACAGTCACAGACAGATGCATCTGCAGCAGGATGGTGGGGATGAGGTCAAAAGTATTTTTCTTTCTTTTTGGCTCCCTCACGACCTGGCACAGACCCAGTCAAGCAGCCAGCTCTGTCCTTTAGGGCTCGATCAGCTTGGTCAGTAGAAGTGCTGCCAAGCCACTCTTGGTGATGCACATTTAAGTTCCTACCCAGCGTATACTCTGAGCCCTTGTCACCCTCAGTGCTTCCTCCAGGTGGTGTTCAACACGGAGGTGGGGGGGGGGGTAACTGAGTGGGGAGGGTGTGCTTGCTGGTGGTACATGGCAATCAGCAGGAGGTTTCCTTGTCCATGTTTGACTTGAGGCAATGAGACTTCATGGGGTCCACAGTCAGAGTCAATGTTGAAGACTCCCAGGGCAACTCCCTCATGACAGTACCATTGTGCTGCCACCTCTGCTGAGTCTGTCCTACCAGTGAAACAATACATACCCAAGCACAGTGTTGGTGATGGTGGTCTCTGGGACAGTCTGTAAGGCAAGATTCCATGTGTATGACTCTGCCAGACTATTGCTTGTCTAGTCTAGGAGACAGCTCTTCAAACTTTGGCATTAGCTCCCTGATATTAGATAGGAGGACACTGCAGGATTGATAGGGCTTGTTTGCCCTTATTGTTTCCGGTGTCTAGGTTGATGTTGGGTAATCTGGCCACCTTCCTTCCTTTGACACATTTTAGCAGTTTTGTTACAACTGAGTAGCTTGTGAGGTCATTTCAGAGGTCAGTTATGAATCAAGCATATAGCTGTGAGTCTGGAATCACATGTAGTCTAGTCCTGGTAAGGATGACAAGATTTCCGTCCCTAAAGAACATCAGTGAACCAGACTGATTTTCATGATAACTATTTTCTGGACATCATTAGACTTTTAATTTCAGATTCTTTTTATTGCATTTCAAATTGCACCATCTGCCATGGTGGAATCCTTGCAGTGCAGGGTTGACTTTGCAGGCTAACTCTAATCAGGTCACCTTTCTCCAGATACCATATGCTTTTAATTCCAAGGTAACATTCCTCATTACAGAATGGCTTTCAATTTAAATAAAATTTCTATTTTGCAGATGCCAACTTCCTTTTTGAATAAGATGGCTGGTGAAAACATTTGCTATACAGATCACTACTTTTGGAAATAATGCAGGTAAAACACAATATTAAGTGTCCAAAGAATGGAACTTAATTGGCCTTCCTATCTGTAGACCCTGAATGTGGAATCTCTCCGAATTCTTAAGCCTTGATCACATTTGATGATGAAAGATCACTGCAAACTTTATTGTGCCCGAGCTTTCCTTTCTTCAAAAAATTGATCAAACTGATTCTTGTCAGATTCTTTGATTAAAACAGAACCAAAGGAACAGATGTTGCTAAGCAACAGAAAGAGAGACAGACAGACAAAGGTCTAGTGTATTTTCTAATACACCATAAAAATTCAAGGCCATGTCACAAAATAGATTTTCAGTACCAATTAGAAACAGTTTTTTATTGTGAATTGTGACACTTAAAACAACATTTTCCTAATCTATTTTAATGCAATTTCTTAATTACTCAGCTGACATCTCAACATTCCCAATCTCATGTTGGTTTCACACATTCCAGGAAAACAGTAGCAGTTATGCTGCTGGACTAATAATCTAGAGCCCTAGAGAAATGATCTAGAGACTTGCACTAAAGTCCCATTTAGCAGCTAGGAAAGTTAATGAAATAAATTTGGAATACAAAGCCATGAAATCACAGGGCTGCAACAAATACCCATCTGGTTAACTAAGGTCAAGTAGGAAAGAAAATCTGCCATCCTTATCTATTTGATTCTAGACTCACAAAAATGTAATTGACTCTTAAATGCCTTCTGAAATAGTCTAGAGAGTCACTCAATTGCACCAAACCAAATACAAGAATAAAAGTGGAAATGCACCTTGCGTCGAACTGAGCACTAAATATGACAAAGGCACACCCAGTCAGTTCTATAGTTTTGCGCATTAGCACTTTGATGTACGCAGTCAGGAGAGAGTGCTCCTAAGAGTTCTCCATATTACCTCATCCCCAAAAAGTTTCATGGCATTAGGTCTAACATGGATAAGGAAACTTCTTGCTGGCAATTACCCTCTACTGCCTTCCTTTAGAGACATATTGATTCATCAGCTACGTTGAACACTAACTGAAATAGATACTGATGGTATTAAGGCACAGAATGTACTCTGAGTGAAGGAATTTTTATGTCTATCATGCAGAATGACTCAGAAGTACCACCACTGATCATGCTCTCACAGACATAACAGCCTGACACCAGGCAGTAAGAGAATACAAGGAAAAGACCTCCCTCTGTCATTTTCTCAATCTCAATTACCCATCTATGTCAGTATTGGGACATCAGAGAAGGTCTTGTGAAGATAAGGTCCTGTTCTTCACACAGAGGACAACTACCATAATTTTACATGCACAGCGTGCTAAATAAGATAGAGTCACTACAGATTTAGCAGGTCAAAACTGGGCATCCACAAGGCTAAAGCAGTAGAATTGTATTCAAAGACAACCTGTACCATTGCCATCAAGTCACTGTTACAACCATGGCTTGATAAGGGCAGGATTGTATGTCTGAAGCAGCACCAGGCATACCTACAAATAGAGGAGCCAGCTACAACACAGAACCATAGGAATGCCAAACAGTGGGACCAGCCTCCGAGGGAGGAAAAAAAACCTACAATTAAAGGAGCTGATCTGCAGCCCTGCCACAACCAATCCTAAATTGTGATGGACAACTAAAAAACTATCCAGAGGAGAAGGTCCCATGAATAGCTTCAGTCTCATTAAGGGTTTGTGAGGAGAACCTTGACTAGGTGTGTCTTTGTGCTGTTGGGTGACCAGCTTTACCCTGGGTGGCTCATCTGGTTCTATTCTTGTTATATATTCTAATAGTGCTTACATAATATTAAGTAACTTTCTGTACCATTTCAGAGGGCAGTTGAAAGTTAACGAATTTTCTGTGCATCAGAAGTTACATCCAGACCAGACCAAGGAAGGAAAGTACATTTCTTTTCTCAAATGACCTCTTTTAATCAAACAGGTTTGGACAAAAATCCTATGGTTTAATGGATTTTTATTCCAGGTTTATCTCGACTACTGATGTCAGAGTCCAGTGCGTGAGTATAAAATGAGAAAGCTGAAGAACTTGGTACTTCTGGCTGAGGATCATTTCCAATGGATCATTAATTTCAGCCTCCTCTGGAGATTCCCACCATCACTGATACCTCATCAGCCAATTGGATTCAGTTCACATGACACCAAAAACAGATGATGCGTACACAGAACACAGCTAGGGCTATGGGCTCTGACAACAGTTTGGCCACAGTACTGAAGCTAACTGCATCCTTAGCCAAGCTGTTCCAAATACAGCTATAATACTAGCATCCATCCAACAGTGCATTAACTTGACTAGGTACATTTTGGCAACAAAAGTTAGGACAAATCCAATCTGACCAATTGCTGCTCCATCAGCCTAATCTCAGTCATTAGCAATGTGATGGAAGGTGTTGACGTTGGTGCTACGAATTCTATTCACTCAACAATAACCTGCTCATGATGTCAAATTCATATTCCAGAAGAACCACTTATCTACAGACTTCATTATAGCCTTTATCCAAAATTGGCCAAAGAGCTGAATATCAGAGATGAGGTGATAATGACTGTCTCTGACTCCCAAGAAGCTTTTGATTAAGGTGCATCAAGAAGCTCTAGGAAAACTAGAATAAACAGAATCAGGGGAAAAGACTTCACTATCTGGAGGGATAACTTATAAAGAGAGGATGGCTGTATCTTTTGAAGGTCAATCACCTCGGTCCCAGGGTATTGCTGCATGAGTACCTCGGCCATTCACCACCCTGATTGGAACTATATCACCATTTCTTCACTGTTTCTGGGTCAAAAGCTTGGAACTCCTTGCTTTTGGCACTGCGAGCTGTAAGCACTACATGGACTAGAGCGGTTCAAGTTGGCAGCTCGCCACCACCTTTTCAAGGGTAATTAGGGATTGATTAAAAAATTCTGGCCTTAAAAAAGGAAAGTGTATACCCACTATGGACTATTATATAAATAGGAATATCTAGGTGTAGACTACTACAGTAAAAAGGTAAATGCATTTCTTGAGAAAATGACCAATGTGAGACCATTAAGTATTTTAAACAGCATTGTGATTATATTGCTTTATTAGATTTTGAAGTTAAGCGGACAAAGCAATTGATATTTTGATCCTACTACTTAAATACACAAAGAATGTCTCAGAGCGCTGAACAAGTGGTCAACGGGGAAAGAAAGAAAACTAATTTGGAAAGCTCAAAGCATGGTCAGAAGAAAGAGCCCTCAGGAAATGCCACATTTCATGTTTTGGACATTACAGGAATTTCAGCTGTTTTACTTTCAGGTAATGTTGCTAAATTCAATTCACTAGGTTCAAATCACAACTATATTCAGGCAATAGAATCTGCTTTGAATGGTAACTCCTCCATCTCACATCAGTTTGAAACAAGGAGTTTAATTTGATTAAGATCAGTTGCAGATTGTTTCCAAGCAAAATAACACTTAAGAAGTGAGTAGTTGATTTGTTTTGCAGATCATCTAGTTAACTCTTTGCAGTGGGGAGCTGTGGTGGGATGGCAACCAAATCTTTGCCCTTGTGATTAGTTAAGGCTAGTTGGAAAGTCAGTCCGTCTAAAGTAATGTGGAATGAAAGTCAGGGGAGGGAAAATTTTAAGGTCAGGCACAAAACAGTTAACAACTAAGAAAACTGGAAGGAGTAAGATGGAGGAGGAATTTCAAGGCCCTAAGAAACAATGTCAAATTTTTGGATGCAAGGGAGCAAAGATGTTTGGCAAGGATAGGATGAATGTGATGGCAGCATTATTTCCTTGGTGAAGATGCAGTACATTGTATTCTTGATAGGCTGTAGTTTAGGAATAACTCAAACAGCTGCGGATACTAGAAATCTGAAACAAACAAAGAGATAAATTGCTGGGGAAACTCAGCAGGTCTGGCGGCATCTGTGGAGTTGGACTGTGGCACTGTTTTCTCTCCACAGATGCTGTCAGACCTGCTGAGCTTCTTCAGCAATTTCTGTTTGGTCTGTAGTTTAGGAAGACTGGAAGCAGAAAAGCCATCAAAAGGAGCAATTCAGTGGTCTAGCTTTGAGGTAATATGTGAAATAATAATGGATTAGATAAATGAAAGATGCTAGCTTGGGGCTAGCAGGATATCAAAGAGAAAAAAAGTCAAGAAAAATAAATTCTGGCATTGTTAATATCTAGGAAGTGAAGAATGACTCACGTAAGCTGTTAGGTCGATCAGCACAGTATTCAGGAATTCCATTCACTCTTTGCTTATTGAACAACAGCTCTTTTTCGATTCATATTACTCCGTCAGTAAAGCTCACAATTGTCAATTGAATTATCTGGCATATTATATGCATAAACAATTTGCATCCAAATAGCATAACAAAATCAATAGACAGAGACACCTACAAACAGATTCGTTGTTATTTGTGACATATTAGGGTTACATACCTTCGCTTTATTTATTGAGCAATGGAGAGCATTGTTTTCTTGGTCGTACAGCAAACTGAAATCTAATGTACCCAGGGTGGCTGGAAAAGGAAAGGAGATGGCTTTACCATCTACACAAACAGACTGAATAAAAACAAACATAATTTAGCAACCACCCATAAAGTGACTATCTCATGGTGAAAGAAATACATAACACGTAATTCTAACAGATAAAACAATACACAGTCAAATAGAAGGGGAAACCCAGTTACCATTAAGCAATTCCATTCCACTCGTCATGTAGCTCATGTCCAGTTTCTGTAAATTGTATGTGGCATTTTAATACATTAAAAAAAACTTGTTTTTTCTCTTCAGTTATAAACTGCCTCATTTCTAATCTGAGTACTTGTTTTGGATAAATGGCTTGCACTAAAGGAACTGAGCTGATATAATGAAAACCAGCATAATGCTATCTACTATTGCATTGCTTTTACGAAAGCATAGATGAAAGATGGTGGTTTAAAATTAAAATGGGACAGCAAGGACAAATCCAGAACTAGAAATGAATAGCTGAAAGCATGTGAACAAAATCACACTATAATTCTGGTGAGTCTGGTGGAAAACCCAGAAATAGGCAGAAGTGTTGTTGAATAAAGAGACCTCGGAATGCAGGTGCATAGCTCCTTGAAAGTGGAGTCACATATAGACAGCATGGTGAAGGCGTCATTTGGCATGCTTGCCTTCATTGATCAGTGCTTTGAGTGTAGGAGTTGAGACATCAAGAGGGACAAGACATCGGTGAGGCCAATTCTAGAACTGCATTCAATTCTGGTCTCCCTGCTACTGAAAAGACGTTGTTAAACTTGAAAAGGTTCAGAAAAGACTAACAAGGATGTTGCCAGGGTTGGAGGGTTTGAGCTACAGGGAGAGGCTGAATAGGCTGGGGCTATTTTCCCTGGAGTTGAGGGGTGACCTTATAGAGGTTTATAAAATCATGAGGAGCATGGATAGGGTGAATAGCAGAAGTCTTTTTCCCAGGATTGGAGAATCCAAAACTTGAGGGTTTAGGTTTAAGGTAAGAGGAGAAAGGTTTAGAAGGGACCTGAGGGGCAACTTTTTCACGCAGAGGGTAGTGCATGTATGGAATGAACTGCCAGTGGAAGTGCTCGAGGCTGGTACAATTACAACATTTAAAAGGCATCTGGACAGGTACATGATCAGGAATGGTTTAGAGGGATATGGGCCAAATGCTGGCAAATGGGAATAGATTTATTTAGGATATCTGGTCAGCATGGACAAGTTGGACTGAAGGGTCTGTTTCTGTGCAATATAACTTTATGCTGATAGTTATTAATTCTGTGTGACTCCTGTTTGCCTTGTGTAAGTGGAACACCATTTGCATCTTATCTGGGCAAAAAGATAGAGGATGTTGTTGGGGGGGAGGGGGGAGGTGGGGGTGGAGAGGGGTTGGTTTGGTTGATCTAAGGCAAAGTTGCCCAGGATAGGAGAGATGAAGTCTATTGGCTTCCAGAAGGGTGACACAGTATGTTCAGGTTGGTTGGCACTCCGAGCTGGTTTCTTGTTTCGCAGACGTTTCGTTACCGTGCTTGGTAACATCCTCAGTGCAGCCTCCGATGAAGCGTTGGTGTGTTTTCCTGCCTGGTTTTTAAACTCTGAGGTCCACTGAGATGGATTGCCTCACTTCCGGTTTTCCTTTATAGTGGAATGTATATGGGGTCGATTTCAATGTGTTTATTAGTAGCATACCTCAACACCCACAACCCGAGCTACAGATCTACTCCAAAACCTTAGTGTGACAGTATGCTCTACAAGAAGAGAAATGGTATGGCAGAGTGGGTGGAGAATCAGGAAGGCAGTGGAAAGAGGTGTGGAGGAAGTCTAGGCACACAGAAGCCACAATTCCTAGACCCATATATCTGCACTCATGTAAAGGCTGTCAAGTCACCTCAGCAAATCTGACAGGGCTAACACTGGAGGGATCACAGCCCAGTTATTCAGGTTGATTGCATTTGTGATAAATGCACAAAAAGATCTCTCACTGCTGTGTTATTTAATCTCAGCAATGGAACGTGTAATGAAAATATAATTGGCCTTAGCTTCCTTACAGTAAAGAAGGATAGATGATTATAGTACCATCCAGTGTCACTGCATGAGAAAGTAAATGTATGTGGGCAAAATGAGACTTTGTTATGATGTCCTTATGTCCAAATAGTCTGCTGATAAGGATTGTGGAGACTCACACTTAAAAAAAGCTTGGCATGTGAACTATGTGCATGAAGTTATACTAGAAATAATTCAATGCCTTCAGGAGAAGATGAAGTAAAATATGACATGTGATACAAAATAACAGTGGCATTTTCATAACATTCGAATTTCAAACTACACAAAACACGCTTTTAATATTTTTTGCCTGGAAAATGAACAAGAGCTGCTTTATTGTCTTGTCACGGTCACTTATATGCATGGAAAAATAAAATGCCCCAACAATGTGATGCCACTGTCTATGTCCCGTTACTGGGCCTTAGTGAGCTGGCAGTCAGAACCTGCAGTTGAATAATAACACAATTTTTATTTTTTAAATGCTAGATTCAATGGTAAAATATTTAACTTTGATAACTGAACAATTGTACAAAGTTTCTGAAAGAAATAAAATTTTGTGTATTGCAAGTTCTGACACATCTGATTTTCTAAGCATTGAATGGAACCATACAACAGCAACCTCCCACAGCACCGATGATGCACTTCCTCTCACTAGCTAACCTTGTATTTTAAATTAATTGAATTGGGAGAGATCCTAAGAAAAGAGGGATAATGGTCCAATGTTCTGTCATATCGGGTTATGACACATGAAACTTCCAACTCATCAAACAAAATTGATTTTTTAACTCAGGTTCCTGACGTGAAAAGACATGTTCTAACACAGTTTGTCACCAAATCCCAATTAATATGTCAGGAGTTTAATTCTGATTCTTGTTGGGAGAAAGGGACACACACTTGAACATGAAAACTGGTAAAGTTTGCCGAAAGAGCTGGTGATTGGGATAAATTGGACAGTTCTTCAGAGAGTTGGCATAGACACAATGAGCTGAATGGCTTTCTTCTGATTCCAAGCATATAATCCTCATCAGTCTAACTATAATGAATGCAAAGTAATTTAATGGAACCTAACTGAGCTATGGCAACAGAAGGGAGGAAGCATTTGTGTTATACATAGACACGCACACATCTTACAACACAGAAGGCGATGCTTAGTCTAACCAGTTTTATCCTCGATGCAAGCAAATATGTATTGAACCTGTTTCCATAAGCCTTGCCATCTCTTACTTCAGGCATCTATCCAATATAGTCTTAAACTTTGACACTTTGTTGCCTCAATCACCAACACCAGGCATGAATTCCATCACCTCGTAATTGTGTGTTAAGGATTTTTACCTGTCCTCTGTTCTAAAGCATCTACATTTAATCTTAGGTCTATTGTCCCTAATTCCAGGTCCCTCTGTGGTATTTTCCCAGATAACCATTGCTGGTAGCTTCTGGTACCAACCGTGTTAACAGGTAATCTTTGGTAATGGGCAATCTTTGTTTGAGGTAGCTTGCTGTCACCAATTCTCCTTTGTCTTGGGTCTACCTCATGATTAGTGGTAGAGGATACATATCATACAGTATCACTAGAAGAGGTACTGTTCTTAGATAGCAACAAAATATATTACATGATAGCCAATCAGTACTACATTTGGTCAAATAAATAAAACATAGTACTGCAAATGCCAGTGATCTGAAACAACAAAGGAAAGTGCTGCAGTTTCTCCAGCATTTTGTTTTTGTTTATATTTCATAGAAAAATAGAATCCCTATAATGTGGAAGCGGGTCATTTGGTCCATCGAGTCTACACTGACCCCCTGGATCATCATGCCACCCTAGACATAATGACAAGAACTTTCGGGAGGTGGTATAGATGCATGTGCTCCCTCTGAAACCTGTTTCAACTGAGCCGGAAACGTCCTTTTTTTCAAAAATGTGAACACGTCTAAGAATTTTGCACTGATTAAAAAGGGTCCCTTTTTCCATATTGTCCCTTGTATTGTTTATCATGTCTCTATTTCTTCAAATTAGGAGCATTCTGGTGAATTTACACTCACTCTCATGCTAAAGTCCTGCACTATAATCTTTAATTGCCTTAAGGGTGGGTATGTGAGGAATGTGTCTGGGAATGAATGGATCTAATGTAACCATTCACCGGTTACTTTTGATAAAAATAGTGAGACACACACTGAGTGACATATTCTTTTCAATTGAAATTTCCTAAATATAACAATAATGAAACTTCCAAAGCCACCATCCACTAGCATGGATATATTATAGGCAAGTTAAACTAACTCACGCTCTATGGAAATAAAATCAATTTTACAAGAATATCATTACACAGGGACATGCATGCACAACAGACAAAAAACTTTTCATCAATTCATCAACATGTATGTCACTTCTGTTGCTGCCAATAAATCAGAAAATAAGGTTGTAGGCAGCAAATGAAATCCCTCCTTTTTTTTGAATGCTGTGCGAGTGCACCAATTCTTAAATGGAAGTTATAGATGCTTACATTCTTCTGCAAAGAAAATAAATTTTATATTAAAAATAGTGCACTCTGTTTCATTTTAGAATGCCTGCAACTGTTAAAAAGCATTTTGCTAAGATTGTAACACAAATGTTAAAATTATAACAGGACACCACACATATCAATAGATCAAAATGCTCAGCTGTGATTAAAGTTAAATTAAAGATGGAGTTTTTTGAACACATACCCGCACTATATATCAGTGCTACACTGCTCTTGTCTGTGTATAATTTTACTAGGACAATTTATTAAGTATAGCTTTGTTATTTTCATCCTTACTAGGCTGTAGAAAATATGGCTGCCATCCTGCATTTGGCTTCCATGGGGTATTCAACAGCAAAAAATAGTTGGTGAGCAGTCATTGTTGGTGATATAGTATTGAGAACACAGCTGCCTTCCAAGCAATTGACCTGTGTTTGATTCCCAGCCATCACACATTGAAAGTTTTATATTGTACATCAAACTCTGTAAACTCACAACTAGGAAGGAACTTGTGATGCAGCGGTAATGCCCCTATCTCTGAGCCAAGAGACCTGGGTTCAAGTCTCACCTGCTTCAGAGGTGTGTCATTACATCTCTGAATAGGTTGATTAGGAAATAACTATTAAAACATCTAGCGTTTAGATTGCAAACATCAAGTAGTAGATGCAGAATTTGAACAGTGCATCTCGCTAACATGATCCTTAATTCATCTTTCACACATCTTTATGATTCTAACAGACATGGCCACTCTGTAGATTTTTAAAATTACTATTCATTCATGGAATGTAAGCTTTCCTGGCTGAGCCAGTATTTATTGCTCATTCTTAATTGCCTGTAAGAAGGTGGTGGTGAGCTGACTTCTAGCTGTAGTGATTGCAAGTTTGCAAGGTGCTGTCTAAGTAACCTTGCCGAATTTCTGCTACGCATGTTGTAAACAAAATTCACTGCTGCTACCGAGCCTTCATGGTGGAGGGAATGGATGTGTTGCTAATAAATTGGGTTGTTTTGTCCTGAATGGTGTCAAGCTTCTTCAGAGTTGTTGTAGTTCCACTCATTCAAACTAGTGGGGATATTCCAACACACTCCCAACTTGGGCCTCATATATAAAAGGGGGAGGGGAGGGCAGTGAGTTACTCACTGTGGGATTCCTAGCTTCTGACCTTCTCTTGTAGCCAGTGTTTATATGGCTAGTCTAGTTTGGTTTCTGGTCAATGACAACCACCAAGCTGTTGATCTATCACTATATGATGGTGCAACTGGCTTTTAACTCTGTGCATCAAGATGATTAAATGGATAGATCTGGCTTAAAACACTGAGAATAGAATTTAATAAGAATTACTTGTCAGGCAGCCTCATTGTTTTGGGGCTTTTGTCCGAAAAAAATTGTAAAGGTCAATAAAAAGACTTCCAGTGAATACAATGAAACCTTAAATGGCTGAATCACTTTGAAATTATTTTACATTCCACACACTTCCCAACTGTTAATACACAATCCTATTTGTCAAGCTTTCTTATGCCTGTGGAACATTAACTTATGACACGCTATAAATCGGAAAAAGTGCGCACAACTTCTAAATTTGCCGCCACACACAGTATTCTCTGGCTTACATTCAGGCCAATGGGGCATTCCATAGAATCCTTACAGTGTGAAAGCAGGCCATTTGGCCTATCGAATCCACACTGACCCTCTGATGAACGGCCCATCCAAATCCATCCCTCTATCCTAAACCCTGCACTTGCCATGACTAATCCATCTAGCCCGCACATCCCTGGACACTATGGGCTATTTAGCATGGCAAATCCACATAACCTGCATATTTTTGGAAAGTGAGAGGAAACCAAAGCAGGAAAGGTGTGCAGACACAGGGAGAATGTGCAAACTCCATACAGTTGCACAAGGCATCAGTGCTAACCACTGAGCCACTGTGCTGCCTCCTTTCCACAACCTTCCTTTGGTCTCGGTTTTAGATTCTCTGCTTCATTCAGAGAAGTTTCCATAATGCAGCTCTTGCTGCAAACCACTGCCTTCATTTTCCATCCTTCACTTTCTTTATCCCACAGATCTCAACATATTTGTATTAATAATGTACTTTTTCAAAATGCTCTGCCTTTCTTCTTTGCTTTGTTCCAAGAACTTTCAAGTTTTCCTCTTTATCTGCTGACACTACCTCAGTGTAGTTTATTCAGACATTTCAAACATTTGCACTGTACAATCAAGGACTTTCTCTTTTGCTTGCTGACTTTAGGAGGATTAGCACTAGCTGACCTGCAGAGAGATGACATGGATATGATGGGTCAAATGGCCTCCACCAGTACTGTAATTGATTCTATGATTGCATTGTGGCCTTAAAGATTCATGGCAGTTGCTTACTCTGCCTTCATAATGTGCTACATTGTTCTTTCACTTGTGTACTGCAGAAGGAACTCCAAAGCAAATGGCTTGTGTCCAAGGAATAGAGAAAGTTTTGTTGGGAAGCAACAGTTTTCCCTAGCCAAATAAGAACCAATAACAACCACTCATATTTATAAAGTTCCCTTAAGGAGGCAAAATGTACCAAGGCACTTTACAGAAGCACTATCAAATAAAATGTGTCATAAGCCATGTTAAGAATATTAGATGAGGTAAGCAAAAACTTCGTCAAATCAGAGGGCAGTAAACAGCATTGTGCTGGAGAAAAGTGGAAGGTTTAAGGATGGAAGTTCAGAATTTGTGATCTCTGCAGTTAAAGGGACATCCAGCAATGCTGGAGCAATTCAATTCAGGGATATGAACCAGGCAGAGGTGCGGAGGGTTCCAGGGGTGGAGGAGACTACAGAAATAGGAGCAGAGAAAATGTCAGTAGCAACACGTGTTTGCAACTTTGAACGAAACCATTTTGCTCGTCGGGCCAGCTCCTTGCTGTAACAAATAAAATCAGTTCCAGTATTTGTATATCATCATCTGATAGAACGATAAACATAAAAAGATGTACGTATGTATAATGTAGACACTTACTACCACTGCTGCCACTAAACAGGTATTCTTTGCACTAGAATTCACATCAACACAAAGTGAGGATTACTCCATTCCTTATTAAACTCAACACATTTTACTGTGCAAGACAAAGCCAAAAGTATAGCTGATGCCATGCAGAATGATATAAGATTGCTACAAGCCTATAGTAGATGCAGTGGTTAATTTGTCATGACTTAAGTGGCATTCAAGTAATTGTTGAATAGAACATTTCCTACCCAATGAAAAACATTCTCTAATCATTGTACCAATTATATTAAGGCTAACAGCTTCTCTTTATATCCATGTACAACAATTATAGCTTAACCAAACTGCTAATTTGGTTGGAATTTAACATTTAAAGTCGCATCCCATTTAGTCAGTGACTAGATATAGACATTATTGATAGTGGTCATTTCCCAACGTCATGCAACAAAATATGTTGTCAATACAAGGGGCCATCCAGCCCACCATGTCTGCACTGCATTTTCATTACAGCAATCAAAAACTAATTCCAGTACCTAGTTCTCCTTGAGGCATATGCTTGGTTTCAATTCTTTTTTCTTTTTTTCTCTAATAAAAAGGAATATTCCCTGTCTTAAACATTCCCAATGGCTAAACATTTCAAAGCCCAATAATTCTTGTAGTAAAACAAAAATCTGTAATCTCTTCTACACTCTGGGTGATTTTTTTTTAAAATCACCATTACTTGCCATAACTTCTCCCACCATGGAAATAGCCTTTCCCAAATCACTCATCACGATCTTTCAGAATTTTTAAAATCTCTATGAAATGGTCTTTGACATTTTGTCCAAATATCTCAAGTATCTCCTCAACAATAATTTTCCTAGCCCAGACTTCATTCTGGTGGAACTATGTCAGATATCCTCTATAGACTTGAGATAATAGGAACTGCAGATGCTAGAGAATCTGAGATAACAAGGTGTGGAGCTGAATGAACACAGCAGGCCAAGCGGCATCATAGGAGCAGGAAAGCTTGACGTTTCGGGCCTAGACTCTTCGGTCGTCAAGCTTTCCTGCTCCGATGATGCTGCTTGGCCTGCTGTGTTCATCCAGCTCCACACCTTATTATCTCTATAGACTTGATGTTGTTTTTATAATGGTGCACCCAAACTGCACACACTACACCAACTAATGCCTAATCACTGCTGTCCACAACATTGTCACCATGTGCTGAACCTTCCCAGGCACTGAAGAACATGGACATTGGTGAAAAAGTTGGAAAATCGTGCAAGGTGGCTAGCAGAGAGCTTCTCAATAACAAAAGCAAAATGTCCCATTTCCCAGCCAAGTGTTGAACAGTGAGTTGGGATTCTCAGAAGTGAGCGAGAAGCGGCCTAGCTGCTATATTAGCATACATTATCATCCTCATTATTATGTTAACTCATGTCACTGTTAAGCAGTTTCCCATCCCCCAGTTACTGGACAGAAAAGAGACAGTGACAATTCCTAACACGAAAGTCACAGCAGTTACCAGGCAACAAGCTCACTGCTTTGTTCATCAGTTACCAACATTTCAGGGCAAGTTCCAAGGGCAGTAAATCACACATTCCCCACTGTCCAGAAGGACCAGGGCAGGATGCCAATTACCCTCTGCCTGACATGTCCAGGGCAAACAAAACAAATTATTCAGAGCAGCTAGAGACTGCCAGTGTTTGATTAGGTGCATGGCTGGAGCCAGTGCCAGGAATTCCAGGAGATCCCAGAAATGATTTGTACCTTTTCCTGTGGCAAGTGTGAGTGTATAACAAGCTTTAGGGGTGTGATACATAGGTCATGAAGCGAGTTTTGGAAGATAGCTCTTGCAAGTTTCAATTTGCAAATTACAGCCAGGCTATTTGCCCTATTAGGAAGCATTTCAGATAGGGTGGTTATAAAGGGGTTAAAATTGTATCAGAGATAAAAGGTACTGCAGATGCTGGAGAATCCGAGATAACAAGCATGGGGCTGGATGAACACAGCAGGTCAAGCAGCATCATAGGAGCAGGAAAACTTGACGTTTCGGGCCTAAACCCTTCATCAGAAATGGGGGAGGGGAAGAGGGTTCTGAAATAAATAGGGAGAGAGGC